>CP054672.1:31093848-31096348 GCA_013348765.1 Carpinus viminea | reverse complement strand
AAAGAAAAAAATGTACTCGGATGGAATTTTCGTCCAAATAGATGTAAAAATTAATGAAGAGTATAATTGTCACAATTTAATATCGGTTGGATTCAAGCATCTCCATTTATTTATACATGAGGTAAAAATGTTAAAGTTGTCATATTTCGAGAGTACTAAAAGTCTATTTTCTGGAAATATATTAAGATAAAGAAGATGAATATAAATAAGAAATATATTAAAATTGTGGGAGATTATCAAAAATTAAGATATCAGATGATTCAGATGTTTGTGATTATGCATAACCAATATTGACTTCTGAACCTTGTCAATTTTTTTTTTCTTTCGAAAAAGGAAACTATTTTATTTATTTTCCCATCATCTATAAATAAATCTACATTATTACATTAGGATCTTTAAGAAAGAAAAGAAAATATATGTGCAAGTTAATTAGCAACGAATAGACTTACGTGAGGAACAATATTTTGACGGAATTTTCATCCAAATAGATGTAAAAATTAATGAATGGTGTAATGTGTCACAATTTCATATTTGTTGAATTCAAGTATGTCTTTTTATTTATACATGAGGTAAAAATGTCAAAGTTGTCATACTTTGGGAGTACTAAAAGTCTATTTTCTAGAAATATATTAAGATAAAGAAGATGAGTAAAATAAGAAATATATCAAAATTGTGGGAGATTATCAAAAATTGAGATATCATATGTTCGCAATTATGCATAACCAATATTGACTTCTGAGCCTTGTACATTTTTTTTTCTTTCGAAAAAGGAAACTATTGTATTTGGAATCCCATCATCTAAAAATAAATCTACATGATTAGATTAGGATCTTTAGGAAAGAAAAAGAAAATATATGTGCAAGTTAACAATGAATAGACTTATGTGAGGAACAATAATTGGACAGAATTTCCGTCCAAATAGATGTAAAAATTAATGAATTGTGTAATGTGTCACAATTTAATATTTGTTGAATTCAAGTATCTCTTTTTATTTAGGGGTTTGCTAGGAGTTCTCCCCGTAGTGTTCTCATAACATTAATTCTCTCAATCTTACATATAACATAATTTAAGAAAAAATAAAATTGTAGTACCATTTTTTTTTTTTAGCAGATTAATTTTTATAAGTTAATAATTAGGTTCTAATGCTTTAAAACTTGTTTTTTAGTTCAAAACTAAAACCTAAGAATGGAAGGCTAACCCTTTAAGGATGGTATCACCCATAATGGATTTGATCATCCTAAATTTGGTGCTAATGTCTCAATTTTTTGTGCTAATGCCTCAAATTTGATGCTAATGCCTAAAAAAACCGGTGGTGGGGGCCACTATAATTTTATTTTTTTTTTATAAATCATGATTTATGTAAGACTAGGAAAACGCCAAGAGAACACTACGGAAAGAACCCTTGGCATTTTCCTTTTATTTATATATGAGGTAAAAATGTCAAAGTTGTCACACTTTGGGAGTACTAAAAGTCATTTTTCTAGAAATATATTAAGATAAAGAAGATGAGTATAAATAAGAAATATATTAAAATTGTGGAAGATTATCAAAATTGAGATATCGATGTTTTCATGTATTATACATAACCAATATTGACTTGAGCCTTTGTACTTTTTTTTTTTTCTTCAAAATGAAACTATTGTATTTGGTTTCCCATCATCTATAAATAAATCTACATGACTAGATTAGGATCTTTAGGAAATAAAAGAAAATATATGTGCAAGTAGCAATGAATAGACTTATTTGAGGAACAATATTTGGACAGAATTTCCGTCCAAATAGATGTAAAAATTAATTAATGGTGTAATGTGTCACAATTTAATATTTGTTGAATTCAAGTATGTCTTTTCATTTATACATGCGGTAAAAATGACAAAGTTGTCGTACTTTGGGAGTACTAAAAGTCTATTTTCTTGAAATATATTAAGATAAAGAATGAGTATAAATAAAAAATATATATTAAAATTGTGGGAGATTATCAAAAATTAAGATATCAGAGGGTTGAGATTATGCATAACCATATTGACATTTGAGCCTTGTAAATTTTTTTTTCTTTCAAAAAGGAAACTATTTTATTTGGTTTCCCATCATCTATAAATAAATCTACATGATTACATTAGGATCTTTAGGAAAGAAAAGAAAATATATGTGCAAGTTAGCAACGAATAGACTTACGTGGAGGAACAATATTTGATGAATTTTCATCCAAAATAGATGTAAAAATTAATGAATGGTAATGTGTCACAATTTCATATTTGTTGAATCTAAGTATGTCTTTTATTTATACATGAGGTAAAGATGTCAAAGTTGTCATACTTTGGGAGTACTAAAAAGTCTATTTTCTAGAAATATATTAAGATAAAGAAGATGAGTATAAATAAGAAATATATCAAAATTGTAGGAGATTATCAAAATTGAGATATTAGATGTTTCATGTGATTATGCATAACTAATATTGACTTATGAGCTATGTACTTTTTTTTTTTTCTTTCAAAAGGAA
>CP054672.1:30839183-31093748 GCA_013348765.1 Carpinus viminea | reverse complement strand
AGCATATATGAGACTTCAACAACAAAATAATAATTTCTTAATATTCCTTCAAACTAACAGTCATTTGTGATAGAGTCTCATAATATTCAAAAGGGTATTAAAGTAGCCTATTAAACTACTAAAGTGTGTTAAAAGGTCCCATCTTTTTCTATATTTCTATATAATACCCTAATCTTTTAAAATCTATAATAATAATAATAAACTAAAATATTTTTAAACAAAAATAAATTAAAAAAAAAAAGAAAACGAATAAGCACCTATTTTGGTTTTCACATTCCCTTGTAAAATAAGGCTGCAGACTTGGTTTGGTTGTGTCAGAATGCCACTCCAATGTGTCCCACCAGTCTGGTTCTCCTGTTATATTTTCTATGTTTTCTGCATTTTGGTCGGTAAGAGGCAACTTCCCAAGGCGATAACAACTGAGCACAAAAACATGTTCTAGACTTGGCAGGGCATGAATATTGAAGGAACCATTGGAAATAATATATGTCATTTGAGAACACTGCTCCACTTCTATTAATTTAAGTGTAAGGAATCTTACCCCAAGATGGCCAAGCAGTTCTGAAATGCTTTTTACATCCTTCAGGCGTTGGAGATAAAGTTTCTCTAGGTTTGGCAGTAGATCATAGTGGTGGGCAGCACATCCTTCTTAATTGCCATACATTGCCATTACAGCTCCCAATAGTAAGAGATTTTAAACTAGTAAAGCAGCCAACACTATTAATGACCAAGTCTTCTAGCATAGTTCTTAGTCCCATACAATTATATAACTCGAGAGAAATTGCATTACTCAACAGTGGCCCAATCCTTCTTCTGAACGAAGATTAAGATTGCCGATAGACACCATCCTTTTTTCATTTCTAGTTGGTAAGAATGTTCTTGATAGGCGGTTGGAAAAGTTGAATTGTCTTAATCTATTTATCCAGGAAATATCTTTAGAGCTGAAATATGGGATTCCCTCCAATATGATGCAGAGGATATGTAGCCGCTTTCAAAACATGCCATCTCCTCTTGTACATGATCTCTCTTCACACTGAAACGGTAACCACTGAGTGTCATATCCTGCACCTCTAAACAAGACAACTGAGATATAATTCCAGCTTGAATGGTTTTTAGATGGTGAGTGTGGGATAGATTCAGTTGCTTCAAGTTGCTCAAGTTTTCAATCCCTCTCGGCAATTCTTTGGTACGAGTGGTAGAGAGGTCAAGCACTTGAAGTCTATTAAGCCCTTCTAGGGGGGTTAACTCTTCAAGATTTGGGCAATCCCCTAAAAGAAGAGCACGAAGTTCACCAAGTTGAAGTAAAGAAAGAGGCATTGAGCGGATGCGGGTTCCACTCATATTCAGGACCCTAAGTGCTTCAAATCCTTGGAGAAATCTCTTAGGAACTGTGTCAAGGGGAAGATTACCTTGTAGCAGTAAAGTGGAGGTCTCTAGACATTGTACCACACAATCTGGTAGCCTTCTTATCTCATTATTCATAAACAAAACTCTTTTGGGAGAATTTGATGACTCAACAACTGGCATCTTGTTCAAGCCAATTCCTGAACGAACAAGGGATTTACATCCATCCTTAGACAATGATGCAATCCATATACCAACATCACGCACAACGTCTTGCATCTTTATAGTGTCCTCACAGGCACCATCTTCCAACAAACAAGAATCTTTCAGATTTTCAATCAAATTAATTACTTTATTAAGTGAATCCTCACAGTTTTCTTGCTCATCTAGCAAACCTTCTGCCAGCTAGCATCATGCGAGTTCACTTATTTCAATTGAGAAGTCCTCAGAAAACAAAGAGCAATACAAGAAACAATATTTTACTTTTTTACCTTCTAAGGAGTCGTAACTCCACTTCAATGGCTTATATATGTTGTCCTCGATGTGTGGTGGATAAGACACTGATCTTTGCAATTCATTTAAGCCATGCTTTCACAGTTCAACCTTTGCCTTTTCTCTCGTAGCAGCTCCCATGGTGATGAGGGCCAAAGGCAATTCGCAACATTCTCTAGCAACTGCTTCCAAACTGACCACTTTCCCTGCATTTCTATTGAACAATTGCCAAGCTTCTTTATCGTTTAAAACAACCACTTTAACTTGAACCTGGGTCATCATGTGCCTATAAACATCCAAAGATCGAGTTGTTAATATGATCTTAGAACCCTTATGATCTTCGGGCTGTGGAACACCCAACTTGTCTAAATCAATTTTGTCCCAGACATCACATAGAATGAGCAGAAATTTTTCCTCCTTGAGTCTTTCATGAAGTCGAATAGCCAATCTCTCCATACTTTCTTCCATTCTTGTTTCCAAATTCAATCTCTCAGCTATTTATGCCCCAAATACCGATCCTCCGGACATCATCATCGGACAATAAAGTTATAATTTTGTCTAACATCCTTGATGCTGTTGTTTGATCTTGAATTGTTAGTCCAGGAATGTGCTTCACTGCTCTGGGCGTTGAATGTTTGACAGCCACAACACTAAAATATGTGCTCCCAGCTTTTAAGAGGACTTCTATCTCTTTCAGCTTTTCTACCACTTCCCTACTTATTATATTCTATACCGTTTTCTGCAATTTAAGGACCGTCCAGAAAACTTTACTGCCTGGATCTGATTGACTTCAAGCTGAAGTTCTTCGACCTCTTTAAGCCACTCTATAACTTGAGTTCTCAGTACTTTTCCTTGTTTCTCAGTTAATTCTATGTCCATTTTCACTTCTTCTTTGACAGCCAAGAGGCCTTTCATCTTCTTGTCCAAAATGTCAAGGTTTGATTGAGTTTGACACTGTCCTTGACCCCAAAATAGATGGAGCCACAAAGAACCCGGCCAGTCGCGCTACCAGCACCCCACCAACAACCGAAGCCACCACTTCCATGACTACCATTTTGCTATTTGAGATGCCACATACTTAACAAATTCACAGCCCAAGAACTGCAGAAGACCATAAAGTTAGATAAAGAAAGAAAAATTAATTAATTAATTTTTGGAAAATATTATATTTACTCCCAAAATAAATGCACCATTTCAATAAGGGGTTTGCTAAGGGTTCTCCTTGTAGTGTTCTCCTTCCGTTCTCCCAGTCTTACATAGAACATGATTTAAAAAAAAAAAAAATTGTAGTACCGTTTTTTTGCTAACAGATTAATTTTAATGAGTTAATAGTTATGTTTTAATGCTTTAAATTTTGTTTTTGGATTCAAAACTAAAACCTAAGGGTGGAAGGTTAACCCTTTAGGAATGATATCACCAAAAATGGATTTGATTATCCTAAATTTGATGTTAATGCCTCACAAATTTGGTGTTAATGTCTAAAAAACTGGTGGTGGAGGTCACTACAATTTTATTTTTTCTTAAATCATATTTTATGTAAGATTGAGAGAATACCAAAAGAACCTACAGAGAGAACTCCTAACATTTTCCTTTCAATAAATAGTTGTATGGTTAGTAATACGAGAGAAAATAAGAACGTGAAGTTTCTCACTAACGCACGTGTGTATGCTTTTGCATGCCAAGCAGTCCTCACCGCCGGGAGTTCCTGTGGCCATGCAATTTTGCAGTGTAAAAGTTTTTTTTTTTTTTAATATTTAAAAAGCATCTGGATTGAGAATATGTTTTTAAAAAATAGCGTGAGGTGTATTTTTTTTTTTAAAAGGATCATTTTAAAAGTTAAATTACAATTTTATCAAATATTTAAATGAATTTTTAAAATATAATTTTCAATTTGTATGCTTGAAATCACAATTTTTTAAAATTGCGCATTTTTAAATGCATCGGCAAAATAAACCGACCCAGCGTTGGTGCTGCCTTATTATGTTTGGTATGGTTTGGACTTTGGAGGGTTGTTGGGCTTAATGGGTACATAATTTGTAGTTTTAGGAATATTTTAATTGATTATATGTGGTTTTCATTTATTTAAGTCATGAACCAAGATAGGGGCAGAACTAAAATATTTAGTTTGGGGGGACAAAAACTAATTTTTAAAGTTTTTTTTTTCTAAAAATAAAATAAAATTGGGGGACCACCTGTTGGCTTGGGGGGCCTGGGGATGGCTAAGCCCAGGGGTAGTTACACCCCTTGCATTAGCTGCTTAATTTTCTTACTGACTGCACCGTAAGATATGTGTTTAGTTTTTCTTATGGTGTGATAGCAAATATTTTTTATTGGAATAATTCTATTTAGTAGATTATTGTACAACTAGATGAATAACGTAGCAGTAAAAATTAACTTTTAGATCATTACTTCATTTTTATTTATTTTTATGAGTGTTGATTCAATGGCCGAGTTTTATTGTAATGAAATTTGGTGTGGTGATGGGTAGTTTAGGGTGTAGTGGGTCTATGTTATTGAGTAATTTAATAGAGAGATCATGAAGGATAGGTGTTTCCAGCCCCAAGTGAAACTGGTTTAGTGAGATTTTCTTCCATTTTAAGTTTGGATCACATAATAAAGTTGGGATTAGATCTCTGTGTTATATTTGTTAATTTAAAGGTTCTAAGTGCTAATTGTCAAAATGACATTTTTACCTGGACCTGGACAAATGGACTAGTGCTTTTCAAGCAAAGGACCTTTTTACCCATTATAATGCAAGGTTAAATTGGACTTAAGAATGCAATAATTCAGCCATAAATGATTAAAAAAAAAAAAAAAAAAGAGGAGGGGTTTGGGTTATACTCCATGAGTAAAACATGCTTAGTGAGTTGATGAAACATGGTGTTTGCTGAAATTTCTATGAGGGAAATTGTTCAAGCTTGAAGGAGACCCACTACTTGACCAATCTCTAGACCTTCATATTTTAGGAGCACTGCAATAAATTGCACTCTGACCCGACCTGATTTCTCCTTCAGTGTGAATCATTTGTGTCAATTCCTTCATGCTCCTAAAGTCTACTTTCGACCATGGATTGTGTTACAAGAAAAAATCATTACAAATATATGGGGGGGTTGTGATTTTGAAAAAAATGATTTTTATGAAAACTACGCACTGATAAGCTTAATCATGCACTAAATGCAACCTGTCCACTCTATGCTCATGTAATTTCTTTGACAAATTTTTTTTATTAATCATGTTGACTTTCTCTTGATCCACATTTGACTAGGTTAGACTAATCTAAGGTCCGAATGGACATCGTAACGTTTTTTATAGTTTGGAGGGACATTACAAATTACATGAGAGTTGAAGGAAGGTAATTGTAGTTTCCCCGAAATTAGGTCTATTATCCGCACAAATGTACAAGATGCATATTTGGCCAAATATTCGCCACAAACAGTTGAAGGAGATATTGAAGAGCAGTACATTGTCGCCACTGATTGGCTTCAGGGTGTGTTCTTGTGCTTGATTCTCATCTTACTTGTCATGGCTTGGTGTATTGGATTTGATGAATTGTTGGGGCAGATAGGCCTAAAGATGCTGCTGCTGAATCTTACAAGAAATGTGAGCTTGGACTGAATCCAGAAGAAGTTATAAATGAGGTTCACAAATCTCAAACAAGATTGGAATAAAAGAAAGTAAATAAATGATTAAATACTTATTGGACAAGTGGCCGAAGTGGGAAAGCCAGCCCACACATGATCTTAGAGACATATTAATGATTGGCCTAAAGAGTATTAAAATTTAATAAATATCCACAAG
This sequence comes from Carpinus viminea, assembly GCA_013348765.1. Classification (NCBI taxonomy): domain Eukaryota; kingdom Viridiplantae; phylum Streptophyta; class Magnoliopsida; order Fagales; family Betulaceae; genus Carpinus; species Carpinus viminea. Next base: position 31,088,114 of record CP054672.1, on the reverse strand, counting down.
ATTTATAATGCAATAAACCAGTAGGCACAATGCCATCAATTGTACAAAATCTCATTAGAAAACAAACTCGTGTAACTTTCTCCATACGAATCTGGTAAATAGTCTAAAAGCATCTTTGCCCTATTGTTTTTCTAACAATATAAACATTTGCCAAAGACCTTCAAAAAAGAATCTAACTAAAATAAGAAAAGAATTTCATAATCTTTGTTCTTCTCCTTAATAATCAGTTACTCTATATTTACATCATACAGATCCTGAAGAAGCTTGCTTGATGAAGAATGGTCTCGGGACTCATCCTTACTGTGGACAGAAATGGAGGAATCAATCCAAGGCCCAGTCATTGAAATTTCTCTCTGATTTTGACTATCCTGTGAAAATGTAGAGGTTTGTGTTTGGCTGTCTTGTGATAATCTCCCAAAGGCTTTGAACCTTGCATCCGGGTTTGTTTCACTGCGCTTGATTATTGGAGCTTGGACTGCAATTTTTCCTTCGATCATACTTACTACGGAAGACATTGATGGTCTGAGAGTGGGGGCGGGGTTGGTGCATAAGAGAGCCAAATTGAGCATTCTCAATGCCTCTTCGGAAGAGTAGCTTGAACCAAGCTTTGGATCCACAAGCTCTAGCAGGTTTCCTTGCTCTTCTAGGACATAGGCCTTCAATCACGTGTAAAAGAAGCAAAGCAAAAAAAGTCATGATCTTATGCATTCTTGCCAAGTTAGAGGAGATAAAACGCATGAGAGATTATATGAGTGCAAAAAGATACAAAAATTTAACACCAAATATGTCGAGAAAGGAGGTTTGAGGAGTTTGCTTGATGAAAGATCCCACATTGAAACAACAACATTAAATTTTTGTGTAAACTTCATTTTGGTAAGTTGTTTTTGTCCCACTAAAATGAATTTTATTTATGTTGTTTCTTGAAAAGCTCCTTTCCATGATTTTAGGAATTCTACTGAACAAAATAAAAATGCCCTTTTCTGTGCCCTGGACTTTTATATAAGTGATATAAATCTACAAATCCTACCTTAGTAAAATAACAAATTTCAACCTGATGCATTATAAACTTCATATAACAGTTAGAAGTGTAGACAAAAAGATCCTTTAGAAATGAAAGAATGTCCCAAACATAGCTTACCCAGTCCAGTAGATAAACAAACTCCTCCTTTGGTCTGTAATTTGTGTTGCTTTTCCCACTAACAAGCTCCAATACAACTACTCCGAAGCTGTAAACATCTGCTTTGTCAGTCAAGTAACCCCTCATTGCGTATTCGGGAGCCATATAACCTCTGAAAAAAAGCAGACAGCATTAGAACAGTGAGTACATGTGTCATAGGCATTCATCAATGCCAGCCAAGACACTCTTCTAATACCCATTAGAAAAGCATCTAAAAGATATGCTAAGGATAAGGTTTTCTGCTCACAGATTAGCCACTGTATATAAATGACAGTGCAACCCGTTACCGTCACTGCTATTGAAAGTCAATATGATATGTTTAGGGTTTAAACAGAATATGCTGCTTATATGAAAATCAGATGCAGAATAGTCATAGTTGGTATATTACATCTTTTCTTTTTTCTTTTTTTTCTCTATTATCAGTCCCCATGTTAATAATTAGCTAAATGAGGAGGAAGATATGTGTGTGTATGTGTATATATATATATACATATAGAGAGAGAGAGAGAGAACTCACATTGTTCCAGCAATTCGTGTGCTGATATGTGTGTTCTCTTCTTCATCAAGTTTAGCTAAACCAAAGTCAGATATCTTTGCATTTAGATCCTTATCAAGGAGCACATTTGTAGCCTTTATGTCTCTGTGAACGATTTTCAACCGTGATTCCTCATGAAGATAAGCTAATCCCTTTGCTATTCCCAAGCATATCTTCTTCCTTGTTGTCCAATCCAATTGTAGCTGGGTTTCCTCGCAACCTAAATTGGGAACAAAGAGAGAGAGAGTTTTCTGCTATTAGTCTTACACTTGAAATATGTAAAAAGGCGGATGTTAGTGAAGAATTTACCGAAAATTGCACGGGCAAGACTATTGTTTTCCATGTACTCATATACTAGCAACAACTGGTTTCCTTCGATGCAACATCCAAAAAGCCTCACAAGATTTGGGTGTTGTAATGCAGAAATCATGCCTATCTCATTGACAAATTCACGGTTCCCTTGCTTGGATTTAGCAGATAGCTGCTTAACAGCAATTACTGCACCATCTGATAGTACACCCTAAGACCAAGAAAATCAATTTTCAGATGATTTTTCAATGACTAATAACTACTTTATCTTGCACTAATGCTTAAACCGGCGACATGGCAAAAGCCTTGCAAGTGGTTACACTTACCAAAGCTAAAAACCAATAATCCATAATTACCTTGTAAACAGGCCCAAAGCCTCCTTCGCCTATCTTATTTGCAGGGTCAAAGTTACTGGTGGCAGCTTTAATTTGTCTTAAAGTAAAATAACCTGTTTGTAAATCTAGCCCACGTAGTTCTGTAAGAAGAGAAAAGAAATTAAAATTTTCTGGAAAGAGAGTGAGAAAGAAGGAAATTTAAAAAAAAAAAAAGAAAAAAAAAGGGTTCATAGAATGTCTCTACAGGATACACAGACAAGAACACACCCATACAAAAGGGAGGCTTTGTCTTTCAAGTGGGACATTATACTGATAAAACAAAAATACACTTCATTCCACATTTTTGTCCTGCATTGCTTTTTCATCATCTTCTACACGTATTGTTAGGATTCTACGCCCTCAAAAACCAATTTTATGGATTTAATGAATTTATTATTTAATAATAAATTTTATGTTCGCATGCATAATTATTATGGGTAATTAAATGTGACATGAGATGTCTTGTATAGATTTTGTTTGGGAAACATTGCAGAAAAATCATGCTGGCAGTAATGAATCAAAGGAGGGGGAGGAATGATTTTTCAGTCCCTTGTAAACCCAAAATTGCTCTAGGATGTTTTGATGAGGCTGTACTCGGTGGTTCTAGACTCGTCGGGCCTTGATCTGTCGATTGGCACTATTACCGACGTGATTGGCACTTTATGGCACATGTGACAGAACGGGCAGATTCTTCAGGGGCAAGTGGCGGCGAATGAACTGACCAGCTGTTGATCTATAGACTTGGAACGGCTTTTGAGGCTCTGGGCAGCAAAAATTTTGGCAGCGCTTGGCGTGGGGCGACAAGACTGAGATTTGTCAAAGGAGAACTCTAGAAAACTTTGATGACATTTATTGAAGGTCACATAAAAGTGACTATGCTACCATGTTAAATATATTGAAGAGATATTAAAGAAAAAGAGTGGAGAGAGAGAGAAAAGAGAGAGTGGAAGCACATAAGGACTACACTGTATTAAATAGTGTTATAATATAAAGTATTACAGAACCTCTATTTATAGAGAGACTTATGAGTAATGAGCAAGTAAACCTAGTAGACTAAGGAAACCTTAAATACATAAGGTAAGAAATAACCCTAAAAATAATATCAAATATATTCTTAATTTACTCTACCATTGAGGTAGTGACCTTAAGCAGACAAGTGGGTGCAATGCAACAAGTGCATAGACTGAATTGGATCTAATGTCAAGAACACCTCATGGAGTGATCAACATCAGCTGAAAGGTTGTTCTGTCACAATTTGCTTATGTCCTTAGACCCGAGAGGTTTATGCAATTTATTTATTCTACATAAAAACTTTGATGATGTCAACAGTTGATGTCCCATAAAGGGCTATATACGGACATGTCGGTTGTGCATATAAAGAGTAGAATATGTAGAGGCTCAATAAGGAATCCACCAGCCTCTCAAAGAGAGTAAATTCAGCTGATTTCATATGGGACTTGAACTACAAAGAAAACCAACGATTTTTTCACAGTAACTTTATATGCATAAAAATATCTAATATACATTTAGTGTATTGAAAACTTCTTTTTAAGTCCTACAAATTTATGACTCACACTGATATTAATCCATTCCTAGTGGCTCGTGTGAAATATAGTGTGGTGGAAGGAAAATATGTGAAAAATTGTACATAAAGGGGCCTCACTTGTAATTCTTTATCTTCAGGAGTTAATTGTGAAACTTTCCAAACGACCCCAAATAACACCTAGAGGGGGATAGGTTTTTCCTTGTTAGTCAGAATATTCACCAGAAATTTAAAAATATCAACCACACATAAGATCATCAAATACCAACAAAGTATAAAATAAGATAGACACAAAAATTTGGTGAGGAAGTGGAAACATTTTGAAGAACTTTTCAAAAGTAAAAGGGAAAACTACACTTACCACTTCTGATCTGTTATCACTATTGCAATCATACCCTTAAACTTTAAAAGTGTCAATTTAGAGTTACCATCTTTCAGAAGTTTGAAATGCCAACCTTTCTGTTCAAATTCAACATTAAATCTTAATGGAGAAAGTGAAATACCCAAAATACATCCGTCTATTCAAGGTATTTTGGTAATTTTATAATCTTAAGGGTATTTTGGGGATTTCACTTTCAACTGCATAATTTAACGCTGAATTTTGATAGGAGGGCTGACATTGCAAACTTTTGAAAGATGATAACCCTAAATTGACACATTTTAAAGTTTATGGGAATGATTACAAAATTAATGGAGATTAGGGACGATAAGTGAAGTTTTCCCAAAGTAAAACCACTTTGAAGGCAACCAAAACCAGAAAACTTATCAACTATAGAAGAACAATTTATTGTCTTTAAAAGGTAGCTTAATCGGCTATGACCACACCTAATAAAGTGGAGGTCACTAATTCAAATCCCATTCTCCCCTCTTGTGCGTACATGTCAAAAAAAGAAAGAAGAAAAAAAAGGAAGAAGAAGAAGAACAATTTACAATTGGTTTATACTTGCAAAACCTTTAAAGTAAAAACCTAATGTGTACCCCAACAAACGACACATTTGTCTTCTATCGCAATAACTCCAAAACTCTCCCCATTCTTCTATCAAGCTTGCTTTGCAATCCGAATCTCCTATGATTAAAGGTTTGATTTATGTGGGATAATAGGAGAGATTAGAGAATGAAGACATAGGCATACAAAGTCTATCTTCAAGAACACAAAATAATGGCATCAGGGTCGGTTGAAAATCGTGACTTATATAGACATTGGAAAAACCAAGGTTCAAGGTGCAAGTCGGTTTAGCAAAAAACATTGTGTGAGGTTGCAGCTTTTGAATGGGTTAATGACGTGTTCAAACGCATGCTATAGTTACACAGTTTTATCTCTGGTGGCATTCAAACGTCTTGCAACAGGGTGTCTTGGATCTAGCTCATTAACCATTTCATTCGAACATCTTTGTGGCTCCTTGTGAAAAACCTATGTTCAAACGGTCTTCGAACGAGCCTCTCAAGAGCTTGAATTTTAAACCTTGAAGACTTTCATTCAAACGTCTTGCGATCCGAATTGTGAAAGAGCTTCTCTCAATTATTGGAGTACTTGAAGAAAGCGTTCTAACGGCTATCAAATGGACTTACAATCGGACTTCTCGAATAGTCATACTAAAACTTGAAAACATGCCTCGTTTGAACACCCTTTGAATGAGGTTACAAACTGAAACTTCTGTTCTTCAATTTTACCCAATCCTTTGAACACCAATTGAAGTACCAACTTCTTAACCTCTAAACCTAGACTCACAATTAAACTAGTTTTGACACTGGATTTTTTAACATAAAACCTAACAATTTGCAATGCGTTGATGGACATTATTGAATTTTGAAGAATTCCGGATTCTCTTATAGAGAGTGAAGGAATTTTTATTGGAGAGAATTTCCAAGTTAAGTCAATAGTATTTTTTAAAGAGATGTTGACCAATCCTACAACGGAGGATTGTGATCCCTAAGGATACAATTCATACACTCTCTCTAGGGGCTTTTCTAAAGTCCTATAAATAACACTTATCACACAACAGTTGACTATCATAACTATTTGTGATATTGTCGTCATCTGCAAACCAAAACCAGAAAATCTAAGAGAGAGTGACGTGAACACCATGGGAGGCAACACAGTTGGGTTGCTAAGAGAGGTACATATTGTGTGTATGACAAAATCCATGATCTTGTGGTGATGCACTTCATTAACGTATATTTTTTGATGTTTTATAATTCCATAAATTGTCAAATACAATTGTTTTGTTGTTATTTGCTTTTTTGTAATCTGTCACGTATAATATTAGCAACCACTTAACATAGCTGTAAATAATAAATGTAAGTTCAATATATAAATTAGAAACACAGCACATTAATAGTGCACATATAATGCATATGCCTTATGGTGCCCTTCTATTGCTAAAAGATCGGGACCATTACTAACCAATAATACCATTAAGGAGGAAAGTATTTAAACTATTATATAGGAAAAATGTTTCAGATAGTCAAATATTAGATCACGAATTATAAGAGAGAGAATTTGTGGTCAATCAGCATTGATGCAAAAGCTACACAAAGAGAGAACCACCATTATCCATCCATCTTCTCTCCCTGAGTGTTTGTGTTTGTTTGTGTGTGTGTGTGTGTGTGTGTGTGTGTGTGTGTGAGAGAGAGAGAGAGAGAGAGGGCTAATAGTTCAGCTTCTTAGTTAAAATTCTGCACATTTAACTCCTAATGACCAAACAAAGCATGAAAAAACTTCTTACTCTACTCCTAATTAGATAAGATTAACAATCTGACTGGATAGCCAGTACTTTCTATGCATATATTTTTTCTTTATAAGATTAATCTTACCTTTATCTTCAAGGTCTTTCCCCCCTAGGTAACCCTTCATTCGGAGAACTACCAAAATCAATACAAGGAGCATGCACGATGCAAGTACAATTCCAGCAATAGCTCCAGCAGATAGACCCTTTCCAGGGTCAAAGTCTACAAGAATAGAGGAATCTTACATGAAAAGTCAAAAAATAGAAATGGTAGAGAATCTAAATCACGAGAGAAACTTACTTGGTGTCACTGCAATGGCAGATATAAGAGGTCCATAGACACTTCTCCTAGGAATGGAACTAGTTCCTTTCCCTGCCCAGTATAAATGAATCTCCAAAGTGCTACCATTAACAAGAACATCATATTCCCTATAGATGCCTTTACCAACACCTCCAGCAGCCTCCATAATGTTGAAATCCTTCTCAACTAAATTTCCCTGAGAAAAAAAAAATCAAATAAAAAACTTCACAAGCTTCAACCAAAAATTGACATCCTTTTGCTTTTGAAGCCAAGCAAAATCTTGAAAGGCATCATGTTACATGCTATATCTTAATAATGAAGAGCATCTATGAACTCACTTGAATTGAGACATCGAATATGCGCTTTCCCAGGCTGTCAAATGTGTGGTTATCAGAAAACATTATTTCAGCAAAATAAAGCTTTACTCTGTAACTTCTTCCTTTTTGCAAGCAAAGACCATAGTACTTAAGAGATAGAGGAGCAAGTCGTGCTGTCTGGTAGAATTCTGGGCCAAACACATTTGATATATTTTTTGCTATGAAGGGAGCATCACTATTGTCTGTGTAAACCCCTGTACTGCTATAAGCCCATTTTTCAGAATAAGAACTAAAATGAGACTTTCCTTCACTGTTTAAGTCTTGTTCATATTCATTCCCTTCGAAATTCGTTTTATCCCCTCCACAATTAATAAACAATGAATAATCTGCAGATGTAACAGCAATTTTATCATACCGTACTTTCATCATTGTCTCAAATAGCTTGACTCATAAGCTACTACAGTTCATAAAAGCACAAAGTCATATGTGTCTATACTTACATTGTGGTTTTTGGGAACAGGGGAGGTCCTTCTTCAAACACCAACTACTTCTGGAAGTTCAAAATTTAGGTTAAGTCAAATAATTTTTGTTTTTAATGCAGTTTCAGCAAGCAAAATAAAGGTGTACTAAAAAGCAAAGAACTTACGGGTTGATCTCTGGGGATGAATAACCAGAAACTAAATTCCTGTTTGATGATAAAGATAGGTTAGGGCAATGAAAGAGGGTGAATTTCTCAGGTAAGCATGCATATAGGTGAGCATCGATATAAAATAAATATTATTGAATTTCTTTTCCCTCTTTGATAGCCCAAGATTTGAAAACAGAAGTGATTAATACTAAAGAAACTTACACAGATGACAGTACTGAACAACTAACTGCAGATGATCCTGAAAACTTGTTGTAAGATAAATCCCTGCAATACATGTCATCATCCCTTAATGACAGTTGAATGATATTTGATTGAGAGATTACAGTTCATCACATGAGTTTCACAATAAAAAAGGAGGAAGAATAAAGTTTACAGATATCCTCAGCTTATGGTGGACATACATTTTATGGTTGCTATCCAATATCCAACTCGGCACTGTTCCAGTCAATGAGTTGTTGGTCAAAAACCTACATTTACAAAATATATGCTCATCTTGTTTATCGCCAAATGAGTAGTCACAGTGAAGGATAAAACAGAGATAATTTGAGAAATAAATAAAAAATGAAACATTTACATCATTAAGTAATTTTACTTTCTGTGCATATGGCTTACATGTAATCTAGAACCTCGTTCTTAATTGTATCTGGAATTGGACCACTCAAATTGTTGAAGCTCAGGTCTCTACAAGATAGAAACAAATCTCATATGAGCATAAATTATATATTTCTACCAATCAATTACATGATATAACGGAATCAAATTTCTTTAATATAATTTGTTTTCCATTTTGTTGCACTAATATATTCGAGCAAAATTCTATAAACCAAAATGCAGTTTCTTGTAGAAATAAAGCAATCACCACATGCTAGTAGTTGATATTATATTTTTCTTTCCATACAATCTTGAGAAAAATTTTCATACATTCAGAGGCTTATAGATTATACGTTGACTTCAAAAGCAAGGGGATAGACAACAGAATTTATTGAATTGAAATGATTCAATTGCCATGGGACATCCAAAAGCACCTCTAGTATCTCAAAGTCTAAATAAATTTTCTATTCATGGATAACATACTTTTAAAACAAGAACCAAAATATAATAAAGAAAAAAATTAACAGCAGAGAGAGAGCGAGAGAGAGAATAAATAGATTAACTGTAGTAAATAAACCCCTAGTTTCAAAAGGGTGATCAATTTCTACATGAATAAGAAACCTCTTGCTAAACTAGCATACAAACAGAGAAAATAAGTAACCTCCTTTTCTTTTTTCTAAGAAAGAAAAGAAAAAAGAGTAGTCATATGTGCTTAACCCCAGATATTCCACATCCATGTCAGGTTGAATCCCAAGCCTCCATATTGGAAGGAGAACGTACCATTGGACTATATAGCAATTGGTATCTAATAAGAATTTATTTATTTCTTTTATTCACAGTTTGGTCGGTTAGTAGGTAGGCGACTATTAGGAGTAATATGCTTCATGTGTATGGTTTTCCAATAATTACCAAAAAAAAAAAATTTTAATTTCCCTATTGGTAGAGTTTAATTCCTATACATCTAGGTGCCATATGGCCTATTTTCAAAGAAACAAAATCTACAAATTTGTATTTTGGAGGAACAATCTTCCTTTGCAATCAATTTGCTTCTCTACAACACAGTAGTATCATACAAAATTAATAACAAATAGTGCCAGCAAACAATAAATCGAAACTTTATTAGTCTGTAAATTTCAATCCAATTCTGGTTCATCTCAAGTGACTTCATAACACTTGTCAGAATAAAAAAATATAAGATGTCTTATGATCACAAAAGTCCAGAACATAAAACAGATTTAAACCTTGATATAGAGAAAGAAATTAAAAAGTAAATCATCTCTGTGAGTATACTCATGTCCAGCAACTTACATTCTTTTTAATTTATCCATCGTTAAAATATAGGCTGGGATTGAACCAGTGATTAAGCATTTTCTCAGCACCCTGAGGCACAGGAATAAGACCAACAAAAGTAAGAAAACTGCAAAATCAATCACCATATAATTCATTACTCGTTGTAGCAAATAAAGTAAACATAGAACTCACAAATACTTCAAAACTTTAAAATCCCGCAAATTAGGGAAGCCACTGCTTGATCCATTCAAGTCAGATATCATCCTGGAAAACATATCAGATCAGTGAAAATCGATTGTACTATCTTCCAGATTTCCTGTTCCTAATCAATGTCTGCTACAGGAACACTCACAGTTCAGTTAAGTTTGTCAATAGAGATATGTTGGAAGGAATGGGCCCCTCCATGGACGTGCCTTGCATATGACTGCACAAAAAAAAAATTAATGTTTCCTCACATACCAAAGAGAAAACCTAAATTTTTTAAATTCGTATGTCCAAAAGGGAAATAAGGCAGATAAAAAGGAATGAAGTATAATACTCACAGTTCAGAAAGTTTGCTCCATTTCCCAATAAAATCAGGTATCTTCCCAGATATTTTGGTCCCATCTATCTTACTGCAGGCAGTAAATTTCTAAGAATTTCTGAATTCTAAATACAAGTAGTCCAAGTAATCATGTCATATTGCATTACTTACAATTCAGTTAAGTTCTTTAAATTGACAAATTTTTCTGGTATTGGGCCTGTAAAATTGTTTGCAGAAAGAACGCTGCAAGATAAAGAAATATTCTGTCATGCATTCCCTTGAAGCAATATGGAAAAAAGTTGTCATAGCATAAGAAACAAAGTGTACTGATGTTTAACATTGATATGAGGTGTAGGCACAGTTACAGAAGAAGTAACAAGCAGTACAGCCTTGCATACAGAAATATGTTCAAGCCAGACATAACAAATAGGAGGTTTTATTTCATTCACCCCAGAAGAGAAAGAATAGATACACAAGTATCTTAATGAACTATACTTTTGAAAGAAAATGAATTAACGTATTTGAGAAAATTATCCAAGAAATGCATTTGCAACCTAAAACCATACAACCAGACCGAACTCGATAAAATTTTCAGACCCACCGGATATTGTTAAAACCCAAAAAATTAGCTCATCATATTTTGCATTTGTCTTCTATAGTTCCACACACCGCGCCTTTTCACATATCACATATGATATATAATATATTTAATGTTTCACATATGACTTGATATAGTGTAATATTTTAATTTATTATCTGAGGGCATTTACGTTATTATGCCATTTAAGTTCTACTATAAATAGAGCATACCTACACACTAAAAAATTTACAAAGTGGCACAGGCTTATATAGTTTTTGCCATATCAGCAATTTAACAACTAAAAATTTTAAGTTGCTGATGTAGTAGTTGCCACCTAAGATATCACATCAATTTGTAAGAGAATTGTGGTAGTATCTCTGACATTTTCCATATAAATAATACAAGTGAGAATGTTAATTGTAGGTTCTCACTTCCCGTAGTCATTTTGTCTTTTCTCCACTCTTTTTTCGCCTTCTCTCTTCTGTCTTTTGCATCTTTCAACTTCATATTGAGTTCCAACTCACTCCATATTATACCTTCCATTTAACTTAAATATATTGGGCAACAACATGTTTAAATGATTAAATTTTTCGATTGTTTTTCATTTAACCTTTTGGAAAAACCCACAATCTAATGTTTTAGAGGATTGAAACCGGGTGCAATACATTTTTTCTAAACCATTAATTTAAAATGAACAACCCACATCATGACGGTAAATACAAAAATAAAGGTGGCTTATGCCTTTCGATGGTTCAACCACCCCAAATGGCTGGTGTGAGGGTAGTTCGGCAACCCTTGATGGCTGGTTTTGAGGTAGCCAAACCATCTCCTTTAGCCAATGAGGTGGTTCAGCTCGGCCATCCCAATTGCCTATTTAGAGGTAGCTGAACCCTAAGACCTATGAGGGTAGTTCGGCCGTCTCAACAATCACCGTGCCAACCTTTTTTTTTCTTCATTATTTTGTTCTTAGGACATTCATTTAATGAATGGACCAGATAAAATGTATTGCACGGTGCAATACAGATTTCAATATGTTCCAAAACACTACTAATGTTGTCAAATGTTATCAAAAATGGATCTGGCTTACACCCTATTAGTAAAATAATTTGACATCTCCAAAGATTTGGACGATCAACATTAAATTTTGGACAAGTGACATCATGGGTGACCAAAGTTGATCTCGCTAGAGACATCCTGATGTAGGAAGACATTTACCTATCTTTATGGTGAAAACAAAAATAAGAAAAATGTCAAAAATAATATTGAAGCAGCGTTGCTTAATCAAAATTTTACTAGTTTTTAAACAATAGAAGTACAAAAGAAAATATTTGTCACGATTCTAGTTGATTGTCAATTATATTTGATTTTCTATGTCGGTATCAACGCAGGCTTTATCTTGATCAATGTCCAATTAATGCAACGGTGACGACCTTCTCCAACGACGCCGCTTTTAGGGGAGGGGCTCTTCGAGAGCCAAATTCATGGGGTATTCAAGCCGGCGTTATTTGGATTCGATGGCCAACTTGTACTACAGTAACAAATTCTATATCAGCACCATGCGTGAGAGAGGTTTTGAGAGCCGACTACTAGTGATACATCAAGCGATTAGAGGCTCCTTGTAGATCCAAATTGCAGGAGTTCCAGTAGACCATTCAACAGGAGATGGTGGGAGACACTGGAACGCATGCAGATGGGTTCCCATTGGAATCACAAGGACAATAATGCCTAGGATGACAATGGGATCCAAGTGAAACATGTTCAGTTTCCTTATGTTGATAGGCTCCTAGACAATGATGTAAGTCACATTCAACTTGTCTATAACCGTATTTGTGAATCTCTGAATAGGTAACCAGCATATGAAGAGAATATTAATTATGGTGAAACGTTGAGGCCGTTAATTAACTTAATTTGGTTGAAAAAGTGGAGCTACCATCAGAGAAACAATTTGTGCAACAATTATTTGTTCCAACGACTACACCAATGGAAGAACAACCACCACATCCTCCGCCACAAGTACAACTCATCACAATCACCAGTGAAGTTGAAGATAAAATCTAGAAGAAATTGTTGGAAGAACTTTTTTGGAAGTATACAAAAGGGAAAAATCATGTCTTGGTGCTATCTATGTAGATTTCTCCAAGTACCTTCAGAGGAGTTGCACATGCCATGTCCCAAAGAAAACTCAAGGACAAGTTTTTTTCAAGTGGGGGTGTCTGATGTAGGACGACATTTACTTATATTTTTAGTGAAAATGAAAATAACGAACATGTCAAAAATAATATTTAAATAGTGCCGCTTGATCAGAATTTTACCCATTCTCACACAATGAAAGTACAAAAGGAAAGATTTGCCACGATTCTAGCTAATTGTCAATTATATTTTATTTCTATTTTAGATTACGATTTTATTTTATTTGATTAAGACTTTATTTCATTTCCTTACTAGCATTAGATTTACTTTAATTATTTCTTTTCTTTATTAGGATTTGGTTTACTATTGCTACTAAAATTAGGCTTACTTTCTCTACAAATATTTTTCTTCTATATATATGTTAGTTTGTAATGTAGAACACATACTCAATTGAATTATTATCAAGTTAGATAATTTGTCTTAAACACTCGCGGAGTTTATCTTTCTTTTAAGCCAGTGGGCTTGCTTTATCTTTTGGTCATAACGCTTTTGATTGTGCTTACTTGATCTTCCGCTACATCAAATCCTCTTTCATGGCCTTAACAAAGGCATCATCATCCCATAAAGAATTCTCGGTAGTCTAAGTCTTTAATTCTATTGGCCTCCTCAAAGAACCCAATAGCCATATGTAACTCGTGAAACTTGTATAGGGTTGTTAAGGATATGGATAATGAACTGCAATCTCAAACTTCTACTCACGATAAAACTCAGAAGGAGTCATATACTCAGAAAAGGATTCATGATGTATTTCTATTTAAACTCTTTGGTGTAGTTTATCTCAACTTTGTGCTATTAAGGGTGTGCCAAAAACCACACCTTGGCTCTATTCTCTCTCCTACTTCGTTTTTGCACCTTCTCCGCAGCTTCTCAACCCTAGTGGTAGCGCAGCCAGCGCCTAATGCTAGGACTCGGCATGCTTGTCATGGAACGAAGCTTCCCCTTTGAAGCTAAAACCTTCTGCCTGTCGGCAAAGGTTGGGTGTCGTAACCTTCGTCTGGAGGAAAGGAGGAAGGGTTTCGTGGGGTACATCGCGAGCATCCAGTGCTCGTTGTGGTTGGTGGATACGGTGGAAGCGGCGATTCAGTCTCGGGTGAAGGAGGAAATCACTAAATCTTACCGTGAGGGAGATAAGGCAATGATGGTTCACGGGGGTGGTAATAAGGTTGGAAGGTTTTTGGAGGTGTTGATTCTGGTTGAAGGTGGTCGCAAGGGTGTCATTTGGCTTCCAGAAGGTAGGTTTGGGAGGGGATGGTGGCGATTTGCGGGTGAACTCTGACTACTGTTGGAGGCTCAGGTGAAGTCGTCTGAAACTAAGGAGATTGGGGATCCTCTGGCGAAGGTTCTCATGGAGGCTCCTACTTCGGGTGTTAAGCCTGGGAGTTCGTTTGTGCAAGCCCTTCGTCTTGTCTCTAGTGGCAAGGAAAGAGCCGTTTGTTCCTCAAGCTCTCTCGACCTTTTTCCGGTGTCGATTTGCTTTGAATCGGGGTTGGATGGTGAGGGTTTGCGTTTTGCTATAGATTGCTCGGCGATGGAAGGTGTTTTGCCTAGGTCCCTAAAGGCGGCAGCTGGGTCTGCTAGGGCTTCTTCATCTGTAGTTGATGAGGCTGGGTTGATGAGGCTGCTTGGGCAGCTTCATCTAAAGTTGGACCGGGTCCTCGCTAGGGTTTCTATGAGGCCCAACCGTAGGAGGAATAAGATTTGCGTTTTGGGCCTCGCTGATGCTTTGGGCTGGGCGTCCGTGCCTGTCCCCGATGCGGATTCAAGTAATAGTTTGGAGCCGGGTGTGTGGATCCGGATCCATATCCAGATCTGGGTAAGGATCCAGGTATGGTTACGGGTAAGGATCCAAGTACGTTTTGATCTGGGTTCGAATCCGGATCTTGCTTCGATTTATTTGCCGCTAGAGCCCTGCATTGACCTTTCCAAAGAGTTTCCTCCAAAGTTTCTTCGGTGCGTCCTTTGGTCTCCGATGATCGTCTAGAGCAGCTGGATGTTGGGGATTTGGGCAAGATTCCTGGGCTGCCGATGAGGTGAGTCTTTCTGTTTCGCCTGTTTCTGCTAGAAACTCTTCTTTGGCGATGGTTGCATGCGATGATCCTACCCCTCTCCGGCGTTGGTTTGACTCTCAAGCTCATCTGGGGGCTACCTTATTGTCATATTCTAGGCTTGCTTCTAATCCAGCCATTCTTGAAGCTTACTCTCTTCCCTAGGAGGATGACTTGTCGGCGAGCCCTGGCAGCAATGACGGGGAAGCCTCTGATTCTGGGATGGCGGATTCTATCGATTTGCCGGGGTCGAAAGTAACTTTGGCCAAAGTTGTTTGTGGTTCTCCTCAAGCTAAGTCTGCTCAGAATTCTCCTTTGGTGAAGAGTTTGATCAAACGGGGTTTTTTGGGTCCGAGAGCTGCTCCTCCGGTTTTGGATGACATTCTCCTTGCTCTGGCGAGTGCGTTGATTTGTCAGGGTTTTCTAGGGTCGTGTCTTGTTCCTTTTGCTTTGCCGACGGTGAAGTGGTCTATTTCTATTTCTGATGGGGCGGCTGAATTGGGCAAGAGTCTCAGCCAAACTATTCTTCCACCTCTTCTATCTCCAAGTCACAAATGGGGTACTCTCGGAGGGTGAAGGAAAAGGTTGCCAAGCAGTTAAATAAAAACAAGGAAATGCTAGCCGAGGTTGTGGTGGTTAATCCGGGGGAAAGGGTGGAGGGCTATTCCAAAATGGTGCTCAGTGTGATGAATGTTGCTCCAATGGTGGGAATGACCTGGGGAGGGGATGACAAAAAGCAGTTGGACTTGCTTTTTGCTAGGGACATTAGGGAGCGGAAGGCTAAAGGGATGAGGGTGCTTAAGAATTTGGATTGCTCTATTTCTCCGGAGAAGTGCCAGAGTAGGCAGGGGGTAGTTGGGTCTAAAGATGATTTCTCCTTTCCCTCTAAAGTTCATTAGGGGTGTTGGGTTGCTGGGTGTTTTTGTTTCTTGCGGGTTCTGTTTTGGGTTTATTTTTGTATTGATTTTCCTTGGTGTTTTTTTAGGTCATATGCTGGGTTTTTCTTCTCAGGGTGTTTGTTTTGGGTTTTTGGTTGGGCTACCTATGTATACTCTAAGGCGCTTCGCGCTTTCCTTGTGTACCTAGAGGCGCACTACGCTTTTTTGATATATACAACATTACTTATCAAAAAACTTTATGCTATCAGCTTTGTATCAAATACAAACTGTTGTAACTCATCAATTATATATTGAATGGAACTCTAGAAGGCAAGTAGAGAGGTTAGGATTACTTTCACAAAACCTCAACATTGTGTGTTCTATCAAGGGTCAAGGATTCAGATAGAAAAAGACGAGAAATTTTCGGAGTACAAAGGTGAGGGCTTCTTTGTAGGTAGGGGACAAAGCTGGGGCTGAATTTGGACATGCCCCTCTTAAGTGTTCCTACTAGACAACAACTGGGGTCAAGTTGACGGAACCCCACAACTAATAATAGAATATTGATAATATTAACTCTTTTCAGGTAGGAGAGACCACAATAGATCCTTTGGGGTAGGAGAGAACAAGTGAATCCAATCAAGGCCATAGACAAAGCACAAACAAGCTTTTGCTTAATAATTCTCTATTAATTTGTTGGTTACAATTGACCCCTATTTATACCATTCCTTAACTACTAAATCAATTGGTAAAAGAGAAACTAATGCAATACCTAAAGTAATACTTCTTCTACAACTAGACAACCAAATAACAATTTTTTTTTTTTTTTGATAAGTCAGTAGAATTATATATCAAAAAAACACAAATTTAAAGGGGCGCAATCCAATTATACAGGGAGTATAACTAAGAGCACCTAAGTGCACCCCAAAAAAACCAAAAGAAATGCCCAAACAATGCAACACCCTACCCAAAGGCAAACCCACAAAACCCTAACAAACCCCACAGAATCACCCCCACATCCCTAACGAATCAACCCACATCCGGAACCTCAATCCTCGAGTCACCACCCTTGTCCACAAAATAGATGGAGCAAGCAATCGAAAGTCTTTTCTCTAGCTCTCTACGAGAAATCCTATACAACTAAATAGCTTCCCTCCGCAAGCAACCGAATAACATAAAGTAATACTACTATAACTAGTTAATAACGTAAAAGATAGAATTAGACTACAACAAGATAAATAAGTAGATGGGTAGGACTAGGACTTCTAGAGCTTCTATTTTGAAGGTCTTCTATTACATGTTGGAGACTTGTTCCTTGGACTTGTAGAACTCTATCAAAAGTACTTGCTCATATATGTGGTCACCTGGAGTAATGATGACAACTATGCACCTGTGTCTGCATTCTCGAAGGCACCCCTCTCTTTCAAGAGGATTC
This sequence comes from Carpinus viminea, assembly GCA_013348765.1. Taxonomy (NCBI): domain Eukaryota; kingdom Viridiplantae; phylum Streptophyta; class Magnoliopsida; order Fagales; family Betulaceae; genus Carpinus; species Carpinus viminea. The sequence goes on along the minus strand of CP054672.1, from coordinate 31,070,654 downwards.
AAGGCATTTCAAGCCCTGGTAAAGTTCTTTGCTTTGCATCGAATTAAATCACATGCTCCACTGCTTGTGCAGGCCCCCACCAATTACTTTTAATTTCATTCTTGCGAACGTACTCTCCAGGTGGAATACTTAGGGAACGTTTGGTACATAGATTAGAGCCTGGAATTGAATAGTTATTCCTATGTGATAGCTTTTTCATTCGTTTGGTTAGTTGATTATCATGGGCTTAGTCATTCCAAAGGGATAAGTATTCCTCAAAATGAGAAATCTCATTCTATACTTACTATTGCATATCTCATTAATTGGATGCCATTTCACACTCCGAAACATCTTGTGTCTTCCTCTCCATTTGTTGTTCCTCCATTCGTCTTTTTTTTTTTTTTTTTTTTAATATATATATATATATTTTTTTTTCATTCACAGCCCCCACAAAGACAGGTTACCGCCCTTATTGTGTATATTGATGATATAGCATTAATAGGAAATGATGATAAAGAAATACGATGGTTGAGAAAATATCTTGTTAATGAGCTTGAAATAAAAGACTAAGGAAGCTTGAAGTACTTTCTAAGCATTGAAGTAGCGAGATTAAGAAACAAAATATTTATCGTTTGAGCGAAAGTATTTCCTTGATCCCCTCCGAGATACAAGAATCCTTGGATATAAAGCTGTTGATAATCCCGTAAAGCATAATAATAAGTTAGGGGAAGACAAAGAGATACTTTGGTGGATAAAAGCAAATATCAACAATTGATTAGTAGACAGACCTATTGTCTCAAAATTGTCCAGATACTATATGTGCAGTTAGTGTGATAAGCCAATTTATGCATTCCCCAAGTGAATCTCATATGGAAGTAGTACATCGGATTCTTTGTTAAAATCGTCAACTCACAAAAGTTTGTAGTTTTCAAGACAAAATAACTTGAAAATATAATATTATATAGATGCAGATTAGGTTGGATCAGTTACAAATTGAAAGTATACTTTAGGGTATTGCACTTTTGTAGGAGGAAATTTGGTTATTTGGGCTAGGAAAAAACAGTCGATGGTTGGTAGATCAAGGACAGAGGCACAATTTAGAGCCATGACACTTGGTTTTGTGAGTTATTGTGGTTGAAGATTCTATTGAAAGAACTTGGGTACAATTCTAAAGATCATATGAGATTGTATTGTGATAACAAAGCAGCAATTGACATTGTCCATAATCCAATGGAAGCTGACTGAACCAAGCCCATTGAAGTTGACAAACATTTTATAAAATAAATTACGTGCAGGCTTAATATTTACACCTTATGTGAAATAAAGAGAACAACTTGCATCATGCAGCGTCTTTCACACAACCATAAGCAAGTTGGGCATGCATTGATGTGGCGTATTTTAATCTTATGCTGATGTGGTAAAATACTTTAATTTTATTATTTTAACTCTGATATCAATACTACATTGGTAGAGTAGGAAACCCTATTTTGGTTCTCTCTTCCACGTACACAATTGTTTTCCTTTTTTCTTTCTCACATTCTCTCTTCTCTATTTCATGTTATTCAATTTATGGATCATAATACACTTTTTTTTGTGCAAAACAAGAAGAAAAAAAACGTAAAACACAAGGGGTTGCAGCTTAAAACCAGAAAGCATAGTTGTGAAAGATTATCTCCCAAAAAAACCAAAAAACCAAAAAAAAAAAGAGAGAGAAGTGAAAGAAGTAGATGACTAGAATAACAAAGATAAAGTATTATTGCACAAAAAAAATAAAAAATAAAGAAATTAGAAGGACAAATGAAGATGGCAATCTTACAGTCTTTTTAAGTTGCTCAAGTTTCCTAGGCTTTCAGGTAGAGGTCCACCAAGCTGATTAGCTTCCAAGACCCTGCAAAATGCAACTTAATCAGTAATCCAGGTTGTCCATCATTCTTCTTTGAATTATGAATAAGACTCTAATTCATGACTTACAACCCCTCAAGTGAACCAATATCACCAATTTCCATAGGAATGCTACCATTTAGTTGGTTTCCAAGAAGGGATCTGCAGAATACCAAGTGTTACAAATTAACCAACCTGTAGACCCCTTGGTCAATACCTACATGGAAATAACAAAGGACCTCATAGATACATATGCTAATAATAACTTACAGATTGACAAGAGGGAGCTGAGCAAAACTCGTAGGAATTTGTCCACTGATATAGTTGCGAGTGAGATCACTGTTTAAATAAAAATAAACTTCACTTAGTCTTTCTCAGTAGCATGTCATCATACAAAAAGGGTGCCAATCTTCCATGAACTCACTCAAAAGTTACTAAAATATTAAAACGACTACATCGAGTTTAGAAAAGAGCACCAAGTTATTTAATGATTGTATTAATCAAGGATCTGTTAGGGCAAATTCAGCAAACCGATGATGTAATGAGGTTAATTGACTTCTTTAATGCAGAAAAACATGCATGTTTCCCTTACAGTTGTTGCAGATTAGTAAGATCTCCAAATTCACGTGGTAGAACTCCAGATATATTGAGACCCTTCAGCTCGCTGTCATACCACCGAAAAAGAAAAAAAAGCATAAAAGAAAAATTGAGATAAAGACAATAAGAAACTGAATAAAATAACTCTGTAGTAATACTCAAAGTTCAGTTCTGAGAATCGGTAACAAAGACTACTTAATTAACTTTTCAAATTTAGATTCAAAACTATTGAAGGTTTAGTCCTAAGTAAATAAGTTTGTTCCAATCCAATTGTGCCATGGCATACTTCATAGGAACAAGCATTCAGATGATTAAGATGAGGAATTATAAGATATAGGTAATCCAATTTGTCCCTATCACTTGACACACTTAAATGAAACAAGAATTTACTTGCATACATCCAAACATTAGAGAACAAATGAGAATGCCCTATAAAAAATTAGGCACCTGATGGCTTGATATCTATTGGCACTTTCAGGACATGACCAGTGAGGCCGACTTAGCCTGTGAATGTTTATTTATAAACTAAAAAGACAATGCCAGCCAAAGCACGATGGAGAAAAATCAAATGGCATCAAAAAATAATAACAAGATATAACTTAAATCCTAATTGAGTCAGAATTCTAGTATTTGTTAGATCGAAAAACATCATTGATACATGTTTGTGAACAATACTTTGTCAAGGATATAACGTATATTGCAACTATTATATATCAATAGTAAAGCATCAAGCCAAATATGCAACCATCTTTTTGCTAGCCATAAATAAACTGCACAATAAATGCCTATACTTGTGTATATTCAGGTGCATGTTTATTAATAAAAATGTAGAGAATTAAAAAAATAATAATAATAAAACAAAAGGATCATACATGCTTATGATACTGCAAGTGTGGTTACATTTGCATGTGATGTTGCGTAGAATGACATCGTCATTTTTGAAGTTGATACTTCCCAAGTTACTGCAAAAATTTCCATTTATGCTCCAATTTAGGTTCTTTAATTTTTTGGATATTGCTTCCAGAGCTGTCACTGTTGAGAAAAATCAATTAGTAATCTGCATTTATATGAACATTAAAGAAATAAAAATTACAAATCATCCGAGTAAAAAGGAAACAAACCAAAAGACATCAACTTAATTCTCGATGCAAAAGAATTAATATACCATAGCATCTGCTATAAAAGACATCACATTCATATTATCCATTTTAACTCTAATAAAAAGTTAGAAAAATACCTTATTCTTATTTTATTTAAGGCATGAAATGAGGAATATGAGGCATAAAACATTATATAGCATATGGTCAAACACCAAAATAAATGACATTCTTGGTCTCAGTCTGGCAATGAAATGCGGAATATGAGGCATAAAATTATATAGCATATGGTCAAACACCAAATTAAATGACAAATTCTTGATCTCAGTCTGGCAAAAGATAGATGATGGACAAGATAGTCAAAAGGTGGGGTTGAACAATAACGTCAAGCACATTCACATTGCATGAAATTGACACCAGTTCTAATAAATAAAAAAATGAATTAAGACCAGTCAAACCAAATCTAAGTTCAAATTACGTACCAAAGTTAAAATCCACCAGCTCTATGCTTTGAAGTCGTCAACTGACAACCTATTCAGTTACTTCCTAATTTCAAGTTACTATCTAAACGACACAATTATGTAAAAATAGAAAATAAATTTGCTGCAGTAAGCACCAAGATCATATGTTACGTAGTCATGCTACTTTTAACTTATTTATCACATTTTTTAGCATGTCTTAATTAATTTTTTTTTTTTTCTAAATACTTGACATGAAAAAAAAAAAAAAATTACTTAAATATGTCACGTCTATCTATGCAAAATAAATAAGCATAAAGAGGAATATTATTTTGACATATAAACCCATGTCACATTCCCTAGACATTATATTTATTAGTTTAATTTTTATTTTTGTCCTTGGACCCGTAGAGTCCAGTCCTCTTACCTGGATCTATTGAATTTAGACTTAATTTCTGCTGTTATTTAGTAATATATTTTGATTTGCTTAGAAAGAAAAATAATAATAAAGGTCACATCAAGTAACCATCAATCAGAAACTAACCACTAATCTGAATCTAACATTATAAAATGATCTAGTTGAGGTGATCCAATAGAAGTAATCCAAATTTCAATTTGCATTTGATGTAATTAATGCGGTGCTGGCAGACGGAACAACCTTCCTCTCTATTAATTTATTAGAAGCAATATCGCTACAAGACAAAATCTAAAAGAAATATATATATATATATATATACACAATCTCCTAGGGGTCAATTTGTCGACTAAAATAGTAAATAGACCCCAATAATGCTAAGAAAAGGAAAATGTAGAGCACCACTCCAAGAGAGAATTTTCAGCCTCATTTGGTTTAGGTGAAGAACATATATATATTATAAATTTTTTAATGGTTTATATTTAATTTAATTCACTTTTTATAAAAAATAAAATAAATTACATTTAAATCTAAATTGCTAAAAAATACTACCTAAACCCTCCAAAATAGAACAATGGATAGGGTTATTCCATTATTTAGCCGACATATAACAAATAAATAAATACGACTTGATTTATTTTTATTATTATGTTGTTTTAATCTTCTGAGGTATGGAATTTTCTTCTTTTTTCATAAAAGAAATACATGTAAATCTCACGGCCACAAACAACGAATATCAATCAAAAGTATATACTACCAATTGGGGCCTCACACGGTTAGTCAAGTGGCCCACATCACATGCACGGGTAGAAGGACTGTACATCAAGTTAGATCTGAAATTTATTTATTATTTTTTTAAAATATTTTCCAAAATTTTGCCCTGTTTTTGTGTTCTTGTGGCGGAGTGGAAAACTAAAACAGAAACACAAAAGAGACTACCAATAACCCACGATTTGATCGCGTAGAAGAACACAGAAACGGAAAAGAGATTAAAATCAGAGATTCAGAAATGTATGTTTAAGTTTTCGACCCATTAAAAACCATGAAATTCGCGGAGCAACTCGGCCACAAACTTGTGCACACAACTTGTTTAACAAAATGTTTGTGTGGATTAGTTCCATTATTATTGCATAGAAGTCAAAAATGAATCAGAATTCCCAAGACAAAAATTCTGAAAAAAAAAAAAGCTTCAGTACACACAACAGCGAAGAATGCAACTGTTCCAGAAAAGTACCTTCATCTTGTGCCAGAGGCGCCTGAGCGTCCGTTCCAAACTCAGTGAAGCAATTCAAAACCAAAATGCCCAGAACGAGGACATAGACAGCCCTGTCCAAGACCACCGACCCCATTTCCCCTGCAAAACAAACTCAAACCGCCAAGTCCTCTTGAAAGCGAAAAAAAGGTCGACGAGGCAAACAGAGCCCAAAGGAAGACAAAGAGCCAAAGATAAGTTGGAAGAAAATGATGATAAGAGAGAACGATGGGTTTAGTTTAAAACATACGTGGAACTTTTGTGATTTTTTTTTTTTGGGTATTACTTTGTGAAGGTTCAACGGCAAGAAAAATCAAAAGCAGCGAAAATTCGTACGAGTAAAAGTACGGACGTAAAGATTGAATTGACTAAAAGGATGAAGAAGAGAGCCGCCGAGGACAAACTTCTTCCTGCTTCTTGCTTCCTGCTTCCTTTACCAAAAACAGAACCAACACGAACACGGAATGGCAGAGCAGAGGCGGCAATATTTATGGCACGCGAAAAACGGGCAACCGGTTTTCCTTTGGATCGGTTTGGGCAAACTGACACACGGACCATTTGAATGACAACCGGAATTTATTTATTTATTATTATTATTATTTTTTTTTTTAGTCTACGACCGGAATAGTTTTGAAGGAAAAGTATAGGTACTCTTTAAATTATTATTTTATATATTTATATATATATATTAAAAAGGGTCCAGTCTCTCTTCAAAATAAATAAAAAGATAGACCATGAGCCTATTTGGCCCCTGCCCATCGAAAAAGGTTTGCCTACCCATTGAAACTTGAAAGACTTGGCCCTAATCCTATAAGATAAACAAATCTGATCATCTTTATTTCTTACGGAAAGACTTATAGCTTATTTGGAGGAAATTTTATAAGCTTAGTTATAAGTGGAGAACTGGAGAAGGCAGAAAATGAGAAGAAATGTAGTTTCAAAGGAAATTAGTTTGAAGAAAATTTTATTCTACCCAATCTAATAAATGTTAAGTGTACTCTAACATTTAGAATTATTATCGTCTCAAATTCATTTGAATTCGATAATATTCAGTTAGTTAGAAATAATAATATAAGGAGGACTACAATCCTCTTAAAATCATCTCAAATGTGATGTAACATTTAAAATCACTTAGGAGAATTATCTTCCTTATATCATTACTTGTTAGCTAGAGTGGAATAGTATTTTTGTTCTCTCAAAAATAAAAAACAAAAATACCTCTCAACTGGATGCTCTCAAGGGCACACGTTTTTAACATTTTAATAGTCATTTATTACCTTACTAACCTATGAATTAGGATCTTCTTCATTTTACTTGAATCGAATAATATCTCAGTTATAGTAAAAATATATTTTCACTATAACTAGCGGATATTATTTAGTTCAAATGAAATGAAGATGACATTAATTTTTGAACAGCTCAAACATGTTAAATGACACTTAACATTTATTAGAGTGGGTTGAAAATAGTTTAAAGGAAATTTGTATCCAATTTTAAATGTCAAAGAATTGTCCTTTCGTTTCCTTTTTAGCAACAAGTAGTGTTTTGCTATGGAATGATTAATATAACTTTTTTTAAAAATAAAATAAAACACTAAATAGCTAAAGTTGATTGACGTAAAAAAAAAATGTAAGAATGTTTAGTATAAAAAAATGAAAATTGTTTGTTTTTAGTGATTTTTATTTAAATAATAGTAAAAAGTAAATTATGTGATATAAAAGTAAAAAAAATTGAGAATATTCTGATATTGATTTTTTAGAAAAAAATCAAAGTGAAATTTTATTTATTTATAGTTAATTTAAGTTTTTTTTTTTTTTTGTAATTAAATGTGTTTATAAGAAATTATTGGTATTTGGTTGATATTTGACAACTACAGTTATTTGATTGTAGATTACATTTTTTTTTATATTGTTATTCGATAATTATAGTCTTAGAGAGGTTTTTAGAAGGTGATGCATCTTACTTTGGCTCCATATTTTAAAATATTTTTCTACAAAAAAATAAATGTTTATTTAATATTTGGTGGCCAAATAAATATTGGTACGGAATCCAAATGGGAGTAATTTTGCACGCTCACATTTCCATACAAATGGGCCATAATCATAGGTGATTTTTAAAACTATTGTTAGATTAAAATTTAATAAAAATTTATTTTAAATTTAATAATAATTTTAAAATCTATGAGAAAATAAATATAAAAAATAAGAGTACGCGTAGCATTAGTTGACTGATGTGAAGGCAAGGTTTAGAGACATTGGAAAAGTCATAAGTGCTAGTTGCGGTGCTAAGAGTTAATAGATGATGCCTAATTTCTCAAAAAAAAAAAAGTCAAGTTACTTTTTCACATTATCAAACTATTTTTCCACTTTTCTCGAAAAAAAAAATTCAAAACTCTTCACATTTATATCACATTATTTAATTCCTAAATCATTTTTCTCTAGCCAGGGGAATCCACATGTGTTTTTTTTTGGTTGTTGTAAGTAAGAGAAATGCTAATTGTTTTTAGTATTTTCTTAGTATTTTTTAATCATGATATGACTTTTAAAATCACAAATAGATTAAAATTAATTATAATAATCTTAAATTCAATAATGATTTTAAAAGTTACATCAGTTAAGAGACACGAGGAGAATACTAGAAGAACTCATTACTCATATCATTTCCTGTAAGTAACATGGTTTTGTCTTTGCTTGTTTAGATTCTCGTCCTAAATCATTTCTCTCTAGCTAGGGAATCCACATGTGTTTTTTTTTTTTTGGGTTGTTGTAAGTAAAGGAAATGCCGATGCTTTTATAGTGTTTTTTAGTATTCTAATCGTGATATAACTTTTAAAATTACAATAGATTAAAAGTCAACTATGATAATCTCAAATTCAACGATAATTTTAAAAGTCACATCACAGTTGGGAAGAGACAAAGAGAATACTAGAAGAACATATAACATTTCTATGTAAGTAACATGAGTTTTGTCTTTGCTTGTTTAGGTTCCCGTACAGTTGAAGATAGAAGAGGTTGAGTAGGACGACGTCTTTTGCAATTCTTCTTTGTTGTTCTGCCTTTATATAATATGTCGTTCCTAACCTTAGTTAAGAGGCAGAGTATTTTGAACTCTTAACGTTAGCTGGAATCAAGTTTAAAAAGTTTGGGCAAGTTTTTGGGGCCCTGAAGGACCTCCAGGTTAGTTTTGGACTTGGATGATCAATCCTAATCAAGGCCAGAAACCCTAAGGACCGATCCTCCCTATTTTAGGTCGATCCTCCTATGTCAGAATATGATTTTATTTAAATGATATTACTATGCAGCAACATTTTTGTAATTAGACATTTTTTTGGCAAATAGATAGATGTCTTTCTCTTCTTAGGACGAGAAGGTGAACAATACAAAGCTCCACAAAGTAGTTGGAAAACAAAAGATAAGCAAATCTTGAGATCTAATACAAATGAATCGTTAATGTAAACCAAGCCATTACAAAACTTTGAAGTTTTACAATAGGGATAGGGTTATGATTAGAGATGATAATAGTTGATTTGGAATGCAATTCTAATTCATTAGGATTAGATTATTTAAATTAGCTTTAGTTTATTTAATATTAAAATTAAGTTATTAGAATTAGAGTTTATTTGAATTTGAATATTAGAACTTTAATTTATGGGTTATCACTTTAATCTTTATCTACTTGTATTTTTATATAAAGACCACTTAATTATTAATGAAAATCAAAAAATAATTAGACATATGTCTTCATGATCTTCTCATGATCACTACCCAGCCTCGAGTACCTATCATTTCATGACTAACGAAGATATAGCTAGAGGCATACAAATGAAAATCTTCAATTAAAGCACTATTAAAACATTTGCTTCTATCATATAGCCCCAACAAGCGAAAATCTGAAAAAGTTACATCACTGAAGTAATCATTTGGGCAAAGGGGGTGACTATGCCTTTATATATATATATATATGAAGGGTATTTTTGTCATTTATGCACATTGTAAATTGTTGGTAGTTTGAAGAAAATATTGGTACAATATTTAGTTTGGGTAGAATATTGCAGATTGAGTGTTAAATTGAGTATATACATTTTCTTATTTTATAACTTCAAGAATAAACTGTGTTATAATGCAAGTAGCTAGACGTGGGATAGAATCATTCAAAAAGATGGGTTGTGGTGCAGGAAAACAGTTAAAGGCAAGCCACTATAGAAGATAATTAATAGTCGTGAGACGACTCTTAGTCTCTTTTCAAAACTTTGCCCATTAGCTATTTATATTTAATTTACTTTGTTAAAATATTTTTCTAATTTAAAAAATAAAATAAAATAAAACTGTTCTAAAAGTCTAAACATATATAATTGATTAACAGGAATTCATTATCGATAGAGTTTATAGTTGTTTCTTTATTGGCGTTCACACAAATATAATTGAAACATCATGACAGCTAGATTGACAGTGGACAGATTGCATAGTACGTGCTCTATCATTTTCACAATAAAAATTCAGTAGAAGAATACTAGGCAGAATCTTTATATATAGAAATACTGTGATACACGTCTTGAAGACATGAGAGAATAGTTCTCTCATGCCTTCATATAATATATTATTATATATTATATAAAAGCATGATGAAACTGTCCTCTCATGCTTTCTAGATATCATCATCACCCATATATTTCATAAGGAATAAAAAAAATATATATATTAGCTAGTAATTAATTGATAGGGTATGAAAGTCTTATTAGACGGCTCCAACCAAAACAAAACAACACTGGCAAGCATATATGACCAGTCAAGCAAATTATTTAGCCGTGGCCCATTTATATGGTCCCATGCAACTCCCATGCAAATATGTTCCACAAGGCGTCAATGAAAATTACTGTTATCAACTTATCATCATCTTCCTAGCTAGTCTCTCTTCTTAATTTCATTGGGTGGATATATATAATTAATCACGTGGTTCAAAACAAGTCTGCGGCATTCCTGATGAACATTAATCTTACTGCTCACCCAGCTTTAAAGCCTTTAATGCACAGTCAAATGCATCCAGATTCATTGCATGAGCCCAGCTCATCACGTGTATATATATATATATATATATATATATATATATAAAAGTCTAGAAGATGCTTAAAAAATCATGTTGATGTTCTTAAGTAAATCAATGAATTTTTGCATGCAATTACCACGAACCTTCTTCCTTTCGTCTTTAAGGATGAAGTTGTGTGGACCAACCATATAAAGTTAAAAACAAGTGGCTTATAGAGTTAAAAATAAAACATTAAAAAACAAAAAAGAAAAAAAAAAGTTATCATTTTTTTTTTACAGCTGTAAAGGTGGCCTTTGAATTGCAATTTCAGTGGATTGAAACAACGTTTTAGAAAGATATGCACAAATTTGTAACGAATGCCCAAAGTAGACGTGAGACTACTGTTGTAGATTTTTTTACGCCTCAATTGGTCCCATTAAAGCTCGGGAATGTTGCGAAGAAGTTGCCGAGCTTTGAATGAAATGATTAATGGAAGCCTATGTTATTCAGCATTTTTAAGTGTTAATTTATTAACATATTATTTTGATTATTTTGCCTTTTATTTTATTTTAAAATAAACAAATATTAATATTTTACATAAACAAAAATGTTAAAGGAAACTTTATAAATTTTTTGAACTTCTACATATTTTAAAAATATTTTTGAAATAAAAAAACTATCAATTAAGAGTTTTGAATATTCAATTTCTTTCAATTATTTTTTTGTTATAACTTTTAATTAAATCAATTCTGTCAAAATTATCAAAATATTATTTTTATTATAAAAATAAAATAAAATAATTGTAAAATTCATACGTGTATTTTATTTATATAAAACAAAACTTGGCGACATTTTTTACACCTTTGAAATTTTTTATAAAAAAGAATATTTTAGATATTTTGACAAAATTAACAAAAAATTCCAATAAAATAAAATTTTAAAAGAAAGTAAAATTTAATGCCATTGATAGTGTTAAAACTCTAAAAGAATAATATAAAAGAGTGAAATTTAGATAAAATTTTATTAAAAGAAAAAGGCAAAACAACGTACGTAGAGGTAGAGCTGCCACTATCAATATTCAATCAAGGCAGCAAATGTCGGCGACTGGTGAGTCGACGTTGAACGCGCCAACTTTCTCCGCCAGCCGACGGTGTCAGCTTTGTAGTATGACTTATCCAATATATGAAAAGATATGAAAAATTCTGCATGACAACAACGTATATGTTTTGTTTAATGTTTGAAGATTCTTTAATTGAAACAAATTCTTAATAATAATGTAATCAACTTTAGCAACCTATCCTCTTCTTTTCTTTTTTTTTTATTAATAAAGGAGTTACGTTGGACCCATGAAGCCACATATTATTCATAAAAATTCTAGAGGCTAAATTAGCTAAAGTATATGCCACTTGATTACCGTCTCTCGATGAATAAACGACAATTGTTATTGTTATAAAGATTGTAACTCATGTTTAATGTCCTCCACTAATACTCCCATGCTACTCCAATCTGTATGCCTCAAATTGATAGCAGCAATTACTCTTTGTGCATAATTTTTTGTAAACCCCAAACTGTGACAAAATTGGATTGCAATAGGACATGCCATCGCCTCTGCCTTCAAAACATCAAGTCTTCCAACAATTGTTTTGTTGTACGCTGCTATGACCATTCCTTGCTCATCACGTAGCACCATGCCAAATCCCATCCAATTTTTATCTTTTGCTATTGAGGCATCTCAGTTCATTTTCTTCCATCCATAACTTGGAGCCTTCCAAACCATAAGAGCTGGCATTACTGCTCGAACGGGAACTCCATCTCCTGCATCGTTAGCTTGTGCAAATTCTTCCATTGCAGTAACAGCACGTTGAACAAGGGAATTTGGATGAGCTAGTGACCCTCCATACACCACGTCATTCCTCCAGAGCCGTAGTCTTCGAGCAATCCCAACAAATAGTTTTATTTCTTCATGGTCACAGTGAGCCAATATATCTTCCACCACTCTTTTTCTTTTTCTTTTTTCTTCTCTCAATTTTTTTTTTGTTCTTTCTCCGTTTTTATCATTGTTATTATTTCTTTTGATTCTATGCAACGTTTCCTTTGATTCCATTTCTTTGTCTCTCTATTATTATTTTTTAATTTCTATATCGTTTATTTTCTTAATCTTATTTCTCCATCTCTCTTTCACTGTACGTTTCAAGTTTTTTTTTTTTTAATTTTTTATTCTTTGTAATGTTTTTCTTTGATTCTATTTCTACTTTCTCTTTTTCTTTTTTTAAAAAATTATACCGTTTATTTTTCTTGATTGAGTTTGATTGACATTAGAATTCAAGATTGAGTTTAATTCTATTTTCTCTAACTATATATGTTTTTTGTTCGAGAAAAACTAAATTGGTATTTAAGGAAATAAAATCACAATATGATTTCATTTACCAACATATTACATTGTATCAAACAAATGAATATGATTAGCTAGTCTATTCTAGTGTTATAATCAAATAAAGGAATATGAATACCTAATTTATTCTATACTTTTCTATTCCCAGTAGTAGCTAATCATTTTTCAATAGACTAAACAATCCGCAAACCAAACGAAGCCTTGGGGTTTGGAAAAGCCTCTCTAGCAGCACCGCTTCCCTCCTTGCCTAGGTCAACCTCGTCGGAATAGTTATGTCTGAAATCATCCTTGACTAGGCTCCTCCCTTACCATCGTATCTAGAAGCCCCTTAACTGGTGATTTGTTGCCCCTAGCTCCACGAGAGTGTTGTCCCTTCATGTCAAAGTGTGATGAAGTGCCAGGTCCCTTCTTTGTAGAAAATCTGCTGTGACTTCGTTCCCTTCTTCTAGTGGGAGAAGGAGCCCTAAGCCATGGACCATATTGATTTGTTGCTGCTGAAAAGTACTCCTCGTTGGACATCCCATTTCCTCATGGTATATTGTGATGACCCTGATGGGCAAATCAATTAACTAGTAATTAATCTCATGGTGCGTCATCCCAGTTATGTCTTTCGTAGAACAAGACCTCCGGGAATTCACTTTCCTCGTCGTAATGAGAAAATTGCGGCGGAAAACTTTACTAAGACTATGAAATTTAGAGATAATAAATGAAACATTACACAACAAATGCCAGAGATAAAATACTAGTCACCATAACATCATAAATAGTCATCAAATATACTAGTTATCAGACCATCATCAAGAAAATAAATACAACACAGAAGAACAAAACATCAACATAGTTCACAAAAGGGTCAATATATCACAACCTAGACTTAAGTTTAAGCAGAGCTAATGATATCAAGATCTCTATCATGTCACGAGTAGATTCTCCAGTCTCCCACATTGAACGCAACCAAATATGATCTATATCTTCAAAGATTACACGGATTAAGTCTTGAGCTAGCACCCAAGTTTGCTCTGACGGCAATATCTTCTAAAGCGGCTAAATTGTATAACAATCGTAATGGGGGATGAAATATAAAGGAAATTGTAAGTTTAAAATTTAGTGATTTTTAACATAGAAAATACCCATATCAGTTTAGTAATGAACTTGGATGTTTAATAAGCAAAAATAGTTTCATCATGACAACTTACATTATATGTGATATATATAATAGATAATACATGAATATGATGTAAACAACAATCATAGTTCAACAGTATGGTTTACCTGAGATATTACATCTTCTCAGCAAGATTGGCATTGTCCTGCATTGTCCCAAGGGACCTATAGTACAATGCCAGTATCCTAGCCATTACATAACATACCATACGTAACATTAGTGGCACGATCGAGTTCGACTTCGAATGACCTACACCGACTAATGACGTTCATCCTATAGTGACCAAACCATTGAGAATTGTTGCACCGTGATCACGAAACCAATGGATCCAAAGCCCTCATATAACACACATTTGATCATAAAGCTAACATGTATAGTAAGTCCATGACCATTATTACCGCACATACCAGTGTACAAGGCAGGCTAGACCACTAGGTGAGCTAGGTGCTCACCTAAGGCCCTTGGCACATTAAGGCCTCCAAAAAAAAATTTTAATATGGCAAAAAAAAAAATTTTTTTAATAAGGCCCAAAAAAAATTATTATCAAAATTTAAGGCCTATAACCATAAAAAATAAATAATTTAAAAGGCCTCAATTTCATAAGCCCCATTACACAAATTCTTAAAAAAATAATAAATAAATAAAATCTACAAATCTCATCAACCCCACAAGGCCACAGACGACTATGCTGCTCAATGTGCTTGTACACAAATTCAGAAGTAAAGAATCTGATAAATCGATCAGCCCCACAACCTAAGGATGACCATGCTGCTAATTTGATGGGACAAACTAATTGATGAGAGTTGTATTTGTTGTTTTCTAGAGTAGACAAGCTTGGAGGGGAAGTAAAAAACCTCGTTAGGTACACTTTCTGAGCTAAGTTAGTATTACACGTGTGGATAGTAGGGGGGAAGGGCAAGCTTTAGTCCATGGCAAAAATCTGACAAATCCCATCAGCCCACACTCCATAGGCGACAACTGCCAAAAAATTTGCCAAATCTCACGACTCCAACCCTAAATCTTGCCAAAAAATCTAGCAATTCCCACGGTTCCCACCCCAAATCTCCATAGGTAACGGCCAAAAATACCAACCAATATATGGACAACAGAGCTCCCTTCCGTTCTATTCTCCAAAGCTTCAAGCCTTCAAGTTCAATCTTTTTCTCAAATTTTTCTAACGAAAATCTCTTGTTTCATAATTCATAAAGAACCATTTTTCTAAGGCAAAGGTTAGTTACCAAAATTTCTTTTGTGCAGTTGAAATTTCTTTTATTATTATTATTTATTTGATTTTTCAAAATATTTAACAACAAATTTATAACTAATTTGTAATTTTTATGCAAATTGAAAGTATTAATAGATAATCGATTATCAAGTTAATTCAAAATAATTCATTTGCCAAATCAGTTTTATTTTCTATTTTGAAATTTATTTTATTGTAGCCAGAATATATATATACATACATATATATATATATATATATATATATATTTGTATAAATCATGTTTGTTTAATTTATTAATATTTTGATCAAACATGTCTACTAGAAAATATGCATGTGGTTATGGAAAACTTCAAAAAAGGAGAAAAGTAGAATAATTGATTGAATCTCAAAGATGAGCTCTAAATTTTACAAAATGATAGAAAATTTTACTAGATAATATGCTAAGTTTAACTCTTAAGCCATTATCTCAAACACGTTGGGAAAGTCGGATTGAAAGTCTAAAAATAATAAAATTTCAAACTCACAAATAAGAGCTTTGCTACAATTAGCAAAAACAAGTGATGATCCAAAACAAAAAGTGAAGCTAATTGTTTAGCAACATATGAGATGGAAAGTTTTGAATTCTTATTGAGTATGACTATTTGGTATGATATTTTATTTGTTGTTAACACTTAGTAAAAATTTACAATCGAAAGACATGCATATTGATGTTGCTATAGATCAATTAGAAGGTCTTATTTCACATTTTAAAATGTATGAAAAACTGGATTTACATCGGCTATGATTTCATCTAAAGAGATTGCAACCATAATGGAAATAGAACATGTTTTTCGTGAAAAACATATAATTCGTAGAAAGAAACAGTTTGATGAGAATGCTAATGACAAGACAACACAATCTGCTGAAGAATCTTTTAGAATTGATTACTTATTATATGTAGCTATTTCTTCAATTCAAAGTAGGTTTAAACAATTTCAAATATACGAAAATTATTTTGGGTTTTTACTTAATTTTAAGAAATTAAAATCACTAGATGATGATGATTTGCAAAATAAATGTCTTAATTTATAAGGTTTCCTAAAACATGATTTTGATGGTTTATATTTTTAAAACTAAAAGTTTTAAAAGAAATTATACAAATAAAAGAAAGTGCTCCAACTGACATATTAAATTATATAAAAAGACTTGATTCTTTTCCAAATACATGTATTGCTTATAGAATTTTATTAACAATACTTGTTACAGTTGCTTTTGCAGAAAAAAGTTTTTCAAAATTAAAATTGATAAAATCCTACCTAAGATCACAATGTCACAAGAGAGATTAAATAGATTAACCATTTTATCAATTGAAAAAAGTATGTTAGAAAAATTTGAATATAAAAATTTAATTAGTAATTTTGCATTCCAAAAAGTGAGAAAAATCATTTTTAAATAAAAATATAACAATATGATTAATATATATATTTTTTATTTAAAAAAAAATAAAGCTCCATTTCAAAGTTTCGCCTAAGGCCTCAAAATTCATTGGGCTGTCCCTGCCGATGTACCATATCATACGATGCAAATTATTTTGTTTGTATTTTATATGCATGCCATTTTACAAGTCTCACTTGATTAATATATTCAGCACAACGCTTTTCTTAAAATGCCAGAGTTCATGTGCAATAAGTATAAACTATGAGAGTTGTAAAATATGCATATTTTCTCAATATACAAAATAGATGTGCAGTGCATGGAAAATAGCAATTAACATTATGTGAGTTAAAACTCATCTAGATTGAAAAGCGTCTTTGAATACTCCAAAAGATCCAGATTCTCCAAATTTGTTGAAAACCTTCTATTAGTCCTAATTCTACTAAAACAACTCTAAAATAAGGAAAACATGAGTTATGAGACGGTTGCTGAAAACAGGGTTTCCTTGTCACACTGACGTCGTCCGGGTTAAGGAGCCAGACGTCCACCATGTCATAATGGGTATGATGTCGCCTAGACATCAAAGCATTTTCTTCGCTATATTTTTCTTTTCTTGATTGTATACAAGACTCTATTTATAGATAAATAGTATTAATATTATATGTCTCTTTTACTTCTACATTAACCACCATAATGGTAACTCTTATCATTTGAGATCTTGTAACTATTGTCAGTTGAGATCTTGTAATTATTGTCCTCATTTCTTTCGAGGTCACTTGAAATCTTGTAACTCTTGTCTTTTGAGACCTTGTAACTATAATCTCTTTGAGCTCTCATAACCATTGTTTCTTGAGCTTTTGTAACTCTTGTTTTAATATGATCCACAAACCTAACAGTAGATAATGTAGTTGATGTTTGATCTTGAACATCAAATGGCTTCTATGGCCTAAATTGGAACATCGGCTGCTATGATTGAAACTTAGACTTTGGTGAATTTAGCCGGCACCGACTACTATGGTCGAAACATGGACATCAATGACTGTTTGGTTGGCATCGGCTACAATGTCCAAAATTTGGCCAACTATGAGCCTTATATAGGTCACGTTGACCAAACATATGCCTCTTTAGGCTTCTTCTTTTTTTTTTTTTTTTTTTTTTCTTTTAATAAACTAAAACAAACTTGCATTGTGAACCAACAAGAAGTTATAACGCGGGGTGAACTTTAGCTGTGGAAGATGAAAAATATAAGACTGGGTTTTAATTGTGTAGTTGCAGATGCAGAAGGGATGCGAAAAGAAAAATATTGGCACAAGATTTATATATACTCGCATTATTGGTAACATATTAGAACTAATAATTAATCTAAATAGAGAAAGAAAATAGATGAAACACATAAAATTGATGTGATTTTTAAAATTAATATTAAATTAATTTATCACAAATTCAATTTATTATTTAAATTTTAAAAACAAATATAAAACAAAATAATAAAAAAATAACTTTAAAAAAGTATGAGGTGGTCGGCCACCCTAGCTGAAACATGCGGGTGGCTTCAGCCAGACCATACCTTTTTTTTTTAAAAAATCGTTTATCATTATTTTGTTTTATATTTGTTTTTAAAATTTAAATAATAAAATATTATATTTTAATTAATGGGACACATGGCAGATTGTAGACCCTTATATGAGATTCAAGGGCTGGGATTAATAAGAAAAACTGATGGGAAATTCACTTGGATCCTGATCCTTTCTTCCTCTTTTTTTTTTTTTTTTTTAATTTTTTTAACTTTTAGATTTAATTTTAAATTAAATTTAATAAAAATTTAATATTTTAATGAGGTGAAATGATGCGTTTTGATTATGATTAATAGTTGCTAAAAAATTTTGACGCGAGATTTTATTGAAATTTCAATTGACCTATAGAGTAATTTTTTTTTTTTTTTTTTTTTTTTTTTTAAAAAAACTTAGAATAAATTTTTTGGCATGTTTACCCACGGTGTTTGATATATTTTCCCAAATAAATATATAACTACTTATAGTATTAGTCAACCACATGTTGTAGGCAATCATGACCATCAGTTTTAGAAGATAAAAGATGGGCTATATATAACGTTGTTTTTTTTTTTTTTTTGACATGTCCACACAAGAGGGAGGAGAATTCAAACTAGTGATCTCCACTTCATGAGGCATGGTCCCTACCAATTGGACTACCTCTTAGGGATATAACGTTGCTTTTTAAAATGTATTAGTTTTTTTTTTTTTTTAATCAAATAAGGGAAAATTGGTTACAAGATTAATTGACCACAAAAGGGGTGGATACCTCAACAACAAAGCCCAATAAGGTAAAAGCAGTACAAATACATAAATAAGTTCCAGATCTGGTCCACAAGGACCAAACAACAAACAATGACATACGAGCCAGGCTTTTTTCAGGTCTGCGCAAGGTGGTGACAAATGCAAAAGAACTCTGTAAAGAGTCATTTGTGGTAAAAATAACCACCACCGTTAAATGATTGTTGTAGGGCAAACATTGTAAAAACCGAATCAGATCCATTGAAGGCAGACCACTTGCATAAAAAATATCTCCACAAGATCCAGACACTTCAATACAAGGGGATAAAACGCACAAAAAATAGCAACAACAAAGATAAACACCAAACTACAGAAAATACAAGAGAGCAACAAAAAACGCAAACAGCAGCAGCACAAGTGGAAGAGGCATGTGAAAAGCTTATACCTAGTTTGGCCTAGTTTTTTCTTTAGCAAAAAAGAAAAAGAAAGTATTACAAATAATTTTAAACAGAAAATACTAAAACTACTTTCATTTTATATTAGATCAAAGCACTTTTTATTTATTATTTTTTATCATCGAATAACCTTATGATTATGATTTTTTTCAAACAACCTTTAATTAAAATTTTGGCTACACATACACTCCTTTTTTTTTTTTTACATTTCTCAAAACAAAAATGTCAATTTCTTTTATTTTTTTTTCTTATTACTAAATAATTTTATTTACATTTTGTATCATATCAATCACTACTTAATTATTATTATTGGAATAGTAATAATAATATTAAGCCAACTTAAAACTTATTTACTAAACAGCCCTTGTCGGTTTTTGCTCATTGTTTGTTTTTGTATTTGTTTTGTTTTTTTTTTTTTTGAAATGAGCGTTTACTCATTTTGACTCAAGTCAAAAGTTAAAAAATAACTTCACGTACGGTAGCATAACCCCACAGTCCACACAATAAATCAATAATCGTTGACTTTGATTCATTCCCTTCGATTCGAGGTCTACTCGGTCTATTTATCATCACTCTCAAACCAAAACCAGAAGATATTCCCCTTGTTTCCTCACCGCTTGAATTCATCTCTTCTCTCTCTCTCTCGAAACTCCTTCACCATCCAACGGTCAATGATTTGCGCAGCACCAATTCGGCCACCATTTTACCTGCGTAGGTGAAGGTATTCTCTCGTCTGCAAAATGAAGAAGCTGTTTCTAATTATTGCTCCATTTCTCCTTGCTTCAACTCTCCTTTGCTTCCCAACCTTCGCTTCCGGAGCCGCTATATTGCCGAAAGATGAAGGTTCGCTCGTCACACAGATGCATGATATTAATTTTTTTAAATATCTTAATAAATCTTAGTTTCATGGCGATATATGCAATCTTTTCATCAGAAAAATAATTAAAAAAAGGTGCAAATTTGATTGGTTGGATCTGGATAGCCTTTTCTTTTGTTTCTGATTTGATCATAAACTTTTGCAGTGGAAGCTTTACGTGACATAGCGAAGAGTTTGGGGAAGACGAACTGGAATTTCAGCGTCGATCCGTGCGGTGGAGAATACGGATGGATTAAACTCGACAAACGGAAAGGATTTGAAAATGCTGTTACTTGTAACTGCTCCTTCTCCAGTGCCACTGTGTGCCACGTCATCAGCATGTAAGTTCCATCCTTTTCACTTAAGCTCACTTAGTTAATAATTAAGATTTTATTTTATTTTATGTAACAAGTTTAATCTGAATAAATTTAATTTATAACATGCGAATATTTAATTGAAATGAAAAGTAGACGACGGAGTTAAAGCTTAAATTCAGAACCTTTAGCCTTAATACAATATTAAAGAGACATGGTACATATCATACTTTTAACAATTTCATTTAGCAAATCTATTGGACTTACCGTTGACACTTTGTAGACTCATGTAAGTCACATAACAAAAATTTAATTGTAAATTTACCCGATCATTATTTGTAGATGATTAAAAGATGGTTAAAATAAT
The DNA here is from genome assembly GCA_013348765.1 of Carpinus viminea. Lineage (NCBI taxonomy): Eukaryota > Viridiplantae > Streptophyta > Magnoliopsida > Fagales > Betulaceae > Carpinus > Carpinus viminea. The sequence goes on along the minus strand of CP054672.1, from coordinate 31,049,475 downwards.
GATTTTTTTATCACTTTCTCGTGTTAAATTACTATTAGCTTGTCTTAAAAGCTTAAGTTGATAAGAATAAATAAATTTAATTAATAATTATATTTAATTATTATCTTATTTTATTAGTGTAACTGTGTCTACCAACTTTAGACTTCTGTCGATGAAAAAAAGAAAAAAGAAAAAATCATTAGATAATGAATAAACAACAAAAGATAATTACTAGGTACATGCATGCCTTTAAACAATTTTGAATGGGTGTCTTTAAAAATGTTTAAAAAGTAAGCTGCAATAATAAACATAAAGATAGCTATTACACATTTATTTTTTTTGTTAATATTTCTTGTAAATTCATTTTTTTAAATAAATTTATCATTAAATATATAACACTCACATTTTAGATCTTACATATTCAATAATTAGTTTATTCGTTTCTGTAGAAGTATTTGACTCATACCTTTGACTTTCAAACTGTACAAAAATATATTAAATGGGTTATGAGGACCACATCTTTTAATGCATTCTCATTCTCATTCTCACTCCCGTCAATTCTCATCATGGCTGGCCACGCAAATAAATTTTTTTTTTTAAAAAAAATCTTAGATGGGGGATCGGGACCACGTTCGCTTTCGATGATCTGCCAGTTCTCGTTCCCTAGCGGGCGGGGTTCAGCCAGCTTTTTTACATGTTCACACCGACATAAGAGAAGGAGGAGTGATTTTTGTTTTATTAAACATGATTTATAATTAATTGATCTATTATTTAGAGATAATTAATTGTTTAATTAGTCATTATTAAATAAATAAATTTAAAATTAGTTGAATTATCACGAAAACACTGTACAATAATTATAAACTTATATGAGATAAAAATATAATATATAATATTTTTCTTCAAAAAAAATACTAACTACTAACTAGCACTTATACGGTTGGATTGAAAAATTTGATGGAATAACTTATTTATTATGAGTAGGATATCAATCAGGCCAACTTGAATGAACATTGAACAGTATTCATATTGGCTTTATTTTAATATTAAAATATATTACATTTCATTTTTAAAATAAGATTTTAATATTAAAATAAGATTAGCGTGAATACTATTTACTCATACCGATTAATATACTACTCATTTATTATATAGGCAAAACTCATCTCCTTAATTGTTAAAATTTTAAATTAGTCTTTATGCTGGGCGAAAACTCAAAAGTTATGGGGCAATTTTTCAAATAAAAATAATAATGCAAAACATATTAGGGAAAGACCCAAATGGGCCTTGTGGAATTTTAAGAAAAAAAAAATGTAGCCCGTTCTTGGTCTAACAAGCTCTCTTCACCCAAAAGGTTGGAAGGAAAACTGGGCCGATGATAAGAAATCGTAAACTAGATTTTTCATTAATTCAGTTACACTAGCATTTGACAAGGTAGCCTTTGAGGGGCTGGATCGCAACTCTTAACGTGTTTTGAAATGGGTTGAAACCCAAGGCCCGGACCTTTAGCGGTCGAAGATTAGAGAAGAAATGCTAGATTTTCCAGTTTTAATTATTTTTTTCTAAAAATTTGAAAGACCTAAGCATTTCTCCGAAGATGATTATGTTTGTTTGTCTCTCTTCTTATTACTAGTTCGTTGAACCTTTGGAAGGTATATATATTGTTGATTTAAGAACAAATTTTTATTGTTATATTATTAATTTATATGATGGTCGTATAAAAGTCTATTAAATATTTTGTTATTTGTATAGTAATATTATGTAGTAAATTGTTATACGATTGTGATATTGAAAATTAATCCTAAAATAATAAAATAAAATTTAGGCATACATGAAAAAGAAAAGAAAATTGAGGAGTTTTAAATTCTTAAAACTAAGCATTTCTATCATGTTTGAAGGGAAAAGGTAAAATTTTGATTACGAGAAAGTTCTTCGGAATACATTTTATAGCTTTAAAAGCCACAATTTTATTCATTATTTCTTGAGAAAGTTGAGCCAGGTGATCGAAAAAACCCAACTTTTGTACTGGAATTACAGAGTCCTCAAAGCGCAGAATCTCCCAGGCAAACTCCCACCAGATTTGGTCAGGTTGCCTTACCTCCAACAAATGTAAGTGTACACAAATGCTGTAGTTTCTTTCATCAGCTGATTTTCCGGTGGACTCATTTCTCGATTTCCTCTCACATTAGTGACCTCACCCGCAACTACCTCAACGGTTCAATTCCTCCGGAATGGGGTTCCACGCAGCTGGTCAACATGTACTCTCTCTCTCTCTCTCTCTAGATGTTTTCATGAAGGGATGATTTTAACGTAAGAGGGTCATATTGCAGTTCCCTTCTTGGAAACCGGTTAACGGGTTCTATCCCCAGAGAACTTGCACACATTACTACTCTCAAAAGCTTGTGAGTTTTGATAAGCCGTTTGTTTCTATTTGTGATTTTTCTTTTTAAGAGTTTTGTGATTTAGGAATTCGGTTTTATTATTTGTAGTACGGTGGAGTTCAATCAGCTTTCCGGAAATCTTCCTCCAGAGCTTGGCCATATGCACTCCATAGAAAGATTGTAAGACGTTTTTAAATATTCCCCCTTATTACAAGAATCTTAACTCTTTTATTTGGTGTACTGAGAATTCCTGAGGCTGATAATGTTGTTGTTGATGATGATGTTCTTATAGCCTCCTCAGCTCGAATTACTTTACTGGGGAGTTGCCTGATTCATTTGCAGGGCTGATCACATTGAAGGACTTGTAAGCTACTCTTTCTTTCTTTCCGCATTAAGTTTTTCATCTGAGATTACATATGACTTTTTTCTTTTTAAAATTCTTTTTGTCCATTCAACGTAATGCAGTCGGATCAGTGACAATCAATTTTCTGGAAAGATACCCAATTATATTCAAAATTGGAAAAAGCTTGGAAAACTGTGAGAGCTTTATTCCTTTTGCCTTTTTAATTTTGATTGGGGATTTTGTCATTATTTAATTATGGCTGTTATTTGTTATCCCTCATTACATCAAAATTTGGTAACAACAGAGTGATTCAGGCAAGTGGTTTGAACGGGCCAATTCCTCCTGGCGTTGCTCTTTTGGAAAAGTTATCTGACTTGTGAGTATCAACCTTTTATGTCACAACTATAAATCATTTTCAGATGGAATTGCATTTGAATTACTATATTCTTTGTTGAATTTGATATGCAGGAGAATTAGTGACTTGAATGGACCTTTTCCACCACTTAATAATCTGACACATTTGAAGACATTGTAAGTCAAATGTTTCAATGACATGATTTTCGGAAGTTCCATCCTTATGGCTACTCGACTTTACATAGATATTTTTTATTTTGTTACAGGATATTGAGGAGTTGCAATATTACTGGACGGCTACCTGAATTTCTTGGGGATATGACAACGTTGAAAACCTTGTTAGTATAGTAGCCACTTTTTGTCCATTTTCTGTTTGCTGATATTTCAAAATTCTCTTGAGGATATTGAGGAGTTGCAATATTACTGGACGGCTACCTGAATTTCTTGGGGATATGACAACGTTGAAAACCTTGTTAGTATAGTAGCCACTTTTTTGGCCATTTTCTGTTTGCTGATATTTCAAAAATTCTCTTGAAAATGCTTTTATGCTCATTTATCGACCATTCTTTGCCCATTGATCAAGCCTTTTAGACATTGAACATGATTGTCTTTGACAAGGTGGTCTATGTTATTTGGTGTACTTGAGAAAACTATTTGAGACCAATTTTATTTATTTATTTTTCTAAATTTTTTTTTATGTCATTTGCTGGGTGGATTCTCTCCCTTTTTGCCTTTCTTCAGTCAATCTTGAACTCCTGATTCCAATACTCATTTAGAGGTTTTTTTTTTTTTGAACTGCCCCAGCTGATTGTGCATAAACACTAGTTGGTCTAATTAGCCAAACAGTTGAAATTTGAGCAAATCATCTGACTGCTCAATTATGCGCGCAAGTGTATGCTTATGTTTGGGAAAATGACATGTTCTTCATCTGATTGGATGTCAAATGAATTAAGCTATAAACTAGTCTGTATGTACAATAGTTTAATTGGTTTATATCGTATGAAAGGATTATATGAGAAATCAAAATTGATGATAAAATTGAGTAATTATTTCGGCTCAAGATATTGGATGAGCTCAGTAATGTACAATTGTTATGGGTCACTTACCTTTAACAACTAAGGTTAGGAAACTGTTATTTTATTTTATTTTATTTATAAAAAAAAATGAAGGTAGGGAACTTATGTTAACAAAAATTGTCCCACTAGAAATGAGTAAAGAACTTATTTAATTGACAGGAAAAGAGGTGGGTAGCTTAATGTGCTGCCACAGTCAAGCATGATTTATATACCAGGAAATGCTCTAGAAAACTTCTATTTTGTAAGATTTTAACAAAAACGAAACGAAAACCATGACCTCCCTTTCCCACCCACCTGCAACCTAAACCAAGGCCCAGGATTGGAAAATTCTTTTTAAAAGATTTAAGAATTCCAACTAAATTAGCAAGGTTTGACTTTTTTATTTTTTTTTATTTTTTATTTTATTTTTTATGACATTCTTATATAAAAATGATTTGCCCTTTCTCATTTTTACAACTTCAATTATGTTGTTTGTTTGTAACATTTTTCAGGAAAGGATTGGTTTTTTAGGGTGCTATTTGTTTTCTAATTCATTTAATTATAACTTTTCCTGCAGAGATCTCAGCTTTAACAAACTGAGAGGAGAAATTCCAAGCAGCTTTGCAAGTCTACAAAAATCAGATTACATGTATGCATTTGAAATTATATGTATATTTTCATATACCAAATTGCAGACAACCATTTTTGTATAGCTGAGAGACACTGTGATTGTTACCTCATTAGTGGGGATGAAAAAGGAATAGTTTAATGACCTGATCAATTAGGCTATCTCCTAGTTGATCAACTGGATGACTCCAAGATTCTGGCCTTAGATGACCTCAAGTATAAAATCAGGCAAAAATATCCTTTTGGCATCAAAGTCTCAAACAAACTTTGGGCCCCAAACAGAATTATCTGTGACCAACCTGACAGGATGTTTCAAGGGTGAAGTAACTGGATGGCCTGTAGAATATAGAACGTGGCACTAATGTGGCTTAAATGCACCAAGTCAAGCTTTTAGTTACAAGGGTTTTGTAAAAGTTTTAAGTATTTGCATTGGACATACATATCATCATATGGGTAATTGAGTGCTGAAATTGTCTTCTCTTAAACAAGTACCCAGTAGTCTGTCTGCTAAAGGCTACAAAAGAGAAATAAGTCCTTTCATGTCATTCAAATTATAGGTTTCCTAGAGTTAACTACTCCATGTTGACATCCATATAAGAATTTTTAAATTGATTTCCTAGTTAAAGTTATTCCTCTTCCAAAGGATAGGTAGCTAACACTCCTACCTCTACTTGCTAGAGTAGGGATGCCATTCATGTAATTTATTATTGTTAATATGAAATCATCCAAAGTATAAATATTCGTTTAGCCATTGGGTGTTTGAAAGATTTGCATCCTCAAGGAAAGTCTACTTGATGATCTGTAATGCACAAACTACATAACGATACTGAATTGGCAATATTGATTTTGTTTAGATATTTAACCGGCAACTTGCTAACTGGACAAGTGCCTCTATGGATGCTGAATAAAGGGGACAACATGTAAGGTTCTCTGCCAAATTCTATATATACAATTAGTCAACCAAAGATGTTGATTATTTTATCCTAATCATTGCATGATATTTCATTAATAATAATATGATTGTGCATCTACCTTGTTGACTATCTTCTAGAGCTTTATCTGCCTTTATTACTCAGTCGCTTTTACTTCAACTGAAAAAAAATGTATCTGAGTATGACCTCTGGTAATACATAGTTACTTGCATGTCTTCCATTTGATTTGGTCTGAATGTCAAAATATGAAGAAACTCTGATGCTGTTGGGTTGTTTTCGGATGAGATGGTCAAAGGTCCGATCCAACACAAAAGATGCTATAAATGTTAAAAAGTGTAATTTATAGAAATCTGTGAGATACTTTATTAATCAATTTAGAAAATGAGGGTCTTAAATCATATCAAAACAAGAGGATTAAAGGAAATGCATTCCATACAAGTTTCAATGGCATTTCCAAGAATTTCTACTCTTGAGAGTTCCCAATGTTTCCTACTCTCCTTGTGTTTACTTCCAGGTGCTTTTTCTACAATGTGTCAGAAATCCCAATGTGGAAAACAGGAACCAGAGAATATACATTTTCATTGAAAGCATGTCCTGTGCAATTACAGCCATACTAATGTCTCCTTTTGAGTTCAAGATTCAAATATCTTTTGTTGCTGTGGTTCATGATTCAACTTGGAGGAGAAGAGCCTCCATATTCTGGATTGGCATTCACTCTTCTAGTATTTTCCATGGGATTGTTAACAAGATAATAGGACCATAAGGAGATGATCATTTTAGGAAGTATTTCCCTCAGCTTATGATAGTTTTTGAGCAGCTAATCCCCTTATGAGTAGTAGAAAGTGCTTGTAGTTTTTCTACTTAAGTTCAGTTGTTAGCTTAATATCTTGGATTATGTAGAATGAAGAATGAGAAGAATTAAATCTGAATACTATCATCCCTTCTAAGTATGTTATGCACTATCATGTATAATATAAGTTTTCTGGTCATGCTACGTCATAGAAGCTGATGAATCACATTGCCTCTTTGTGTGCAGTGATCTTTCATATAACAACTTCACGATTGGGAATTCAGGGCTATCAGTTTGTCAACAACGTAGTGTGTAAGAATTCCATCTAAGCATGTTTTTGTGTACATGCATGCATGGGCATACTCAATAAACTTTACCCATGTTATTTTCCACAGGAACTTGTTTGCAAGCTCCTCAATTGACAATAATTCGTGAGTATCAACTTTATCTATAAAAAATATGCATAAAAAACTTTTAACTTTCTGGTGTATTGCCTTGATATATATAAACACAAATCCATTTTTTATGTTACACTAAATTGTTTTGGACCTTGATTGTTCTATCAGTGGCATGGTTTCGTGTTTGAGAAGCTTTCGTTGTTCACATTGTAAGTTGAAATATCATATATTTTCTTAATATTGTTATATTCTCATTATTACTGTGTGTCAATAGTGTTACCGACTTGTTTGCTCTTCCTTGTCATGGTGGATGGGGGACTGAGACTTGTAGCCAAACCTCTTATACATAGGTCTGTAATTTCTAAAGAATAAGAGGTTGTTCTAAGTACAACTACGTATAGTAGATTGCGTGAAATAAAAAACCAAAGGAAAAAAGGATGAAAGATGTTGAAATTTCCTCTGAAATTGTAGTGCTATGAGCAAGCGATAAAACCACAATAGTTGAGGGTGCACTTCTCTAGGTTTCCTTTTCTTTTTGAATTTTTTATTCTTTGTTGGACGTTTTCTTTATAGAAAGGTGACACTGTTGTTATCAAATTTACTACATCAGTTGGAAAGGAAACCTGTATAAATCATGTAGGTTTTCTTGTCATGTTTGTGGTCTTAGTGAACAAGGAACCTGCTTTTACAAATACTGCTTTCATATTTAAGTTGTAGGATCATCCTACGTTACATAATTCTTCAATTCTTAGATGTTTTGAGAGTTGTAACACTATATTATAGGAAGGAAAATTCCTTTTTTCTAGGCATAAAAGAAACATAAAACTCCTTATCTTCGGAATTTGTTATGGTAGCACCTTACCCATTGGGGCACCAGTTAGGAGAGACCTAGATAGGCCCGCAATGTGGGTGATTTTTAGGCTCTTCCTACAAGAAGGGTCGAGCCTTAGCCTGGCCCTAACTCCACAAAGGACATAGTACCAGGAAGCTGATGAGTAGGGTTTAATGGGCATGAGTCTTGTCCCCTTAGCATTGTGTCCATAGAGACTTGAACCCATGTCCTCCTCACCAAACCACTTGAGAGTAAGCCCCTTGCCATTAAGCTAACCCCTTTGATGCAATTTTTCTATAATTAAAAGCTAGTAACTTTAACCTATTGGTAGGGTAGGAAGGCACACGTCTCCAAAATAAAAAAAACTCGGTGCTAATGCTTTCACAATTGGTACAAACGAGGCTCATAATTTAGCCTTAAGTTTTCTTAACTGTTTTAAACACCAATCTCTCCTTATTTTGACTTAAGCATTCACTATAATTCTAATTGATCGCTTGAACTAATGAAAGTTAGCTTACATGTTGCCTCCTTCATAGTTGTCCGCTAGATCTAATAAAGGCATAGTGAAATATTGTGAGGGACGATTAAGATGTAAGCAATCAATAATATATTTGTGATAGTCTTAGTCATAATGTAAAAATGTTCTCCGTGAATGGGCAATGACAATAAATGACTTCTTTCATTTGCCTGAATTGTGTACTAACTCATCCTTCATTCTCCCCATTGCTCTCTCAATTGAGAATATTGAATAGGTTTTCTTCCTTTTCTTTTTGACAGTTACTAATGCTTTTACGCCTAGTCGCCTAAATGTTCAATTGTTACTAATTTATTGTTGTTTTGTCCTGATTGGTACAATGTTCATATAAATTGTGGAAAAGCAGTAACTATCAATGGCACTACTGCATATGACGCTGATACAGATACCAGTGGACCTTCAAATTTTTCCAGAGTACAAAACTGGGCATTTAGCAGACTGGTGACTTCATGGATAATGATGACCAAATGGACCCACTTTTATTCACAAATTCATCTAGACTCCATGACCAACCCTGAACTGTACATGAATGCACGCCTTTCTCCTCTCTCTTAGTTATTATGCCTTTTGTTTGGGAAATGGAAATTACAAAGTAAACCTCCATTTTGCGGAGATAATGTTCATGATGATAAATCATATAGCAGCTTGGGAAGGCGATATTTGATATTTACATTCAGGTAATTATAACAATATACTTCCACTTTTATCAAGCAATTTCAATACTCAAGTAGTTGTTACCACAAACGGTTGTTTTTTTGATAACACAGAATGGATTAGAATATTGTAGGGAGAGCTGGTATGGAAGGATTTCAACATTGTAAAAGAGGCTGGAGTTGGTAAGGCAGTTATAGCAAATTTTACCGCTATTGTGACTAGTAATACCTTGGAGATCCGTTTCTATTGGGCTGGGAAGGGGACAACTGGTATCCCAGACAGAGGAGTCTATGGTCCTCTTATTTCAGCTATTTCTGTGGATCATGGTAATTTTTATCTTTTATCAGCTCTTGTTTTAACTTTTGGTAGCTTGAAAGTGAACCATTTTGAGACTTGCTTATATAAACTTTACCTCTATTTCTCTGGTACTTTTAAGGATGAACGGTGCTAAAGATATTTCGCTAATTTCTTTGATAGGATTTGATTTGGCCTTGTAATTTCTTTATGGAAACATAGATGGATGTATTTGTCTTTCTTGCCTACGTTTTTTTGGTTTTATTTTTATTATATATATATTTTTCAGTTTGATGTCTACTACTTGAAGAAATGATAGTCAACAATGATATTGATGAATAAGAGAATGAAATCCTTTTCTTATTTATTTTCATTGAAGTATTAACTGTCAGTTTAGACGTCCTTGTTTTCCATGTGTTACTTGGATGATAATTTCCCATCAATTACCTTGACAATGATTAATGCTGTTACTCTTATATTTTTCTTCAAACAGATTTTATGTCCCCATCAGAAAATGGAACTGGTATATCTCTAGGTGCAAAGGTTGGGATTGTTGCTGGAGCTTTTGTTATATTTTTGGTTCTGGGTACCCTCTGGTGGAAGTGCTGTCTAGGACAGAAAAATAAATGGAACAAGGTACTTGCAGGGCAATTAATGTTATTATTTGGATCAGTATTTCTTTTTAGTAAAAGTTATTTACTTATGGTATGTTCTTTGGATTCTTTTTTCCTTTATTTTTTTCCCATCGAGCACTTCGCATGTGTATGTATGTTTGAACACACTACAGATGCATATGCACACTTGTAGGATGCAGTGGAAACAGCTAACTTGTTTAGTAATATGTTCACCGTGAGGTTGTGTGCATGGAGTACAAAAGGGATCAGCCCATGAGCGCAACAATTATTTTAGTACTAATTATACTAAAATGTCTCAAGGAATGTGAACAATTATGCAATTTTCTTAGACATACATCTGTACTAACTTGGCATCTTCCTCAGATTTAAACGGTTTGGGCCGGCAAACTAGCATATTTACCTTAAACCAAATCAAAACTGCCACAAACAACTTTGATGCTACGAATAAAATTGGTGAAGGTGGTTTCGGTTCTGTTTATAAGGTATTTGCAGAATAAATATTTTCTTTTGATTGAGTGTATTTGAACTTTTCTTATTGTTCTTTTTGAGGTGTCCTTGTTCATTTATAAAATAGGTTTTATGTTTCCCAAATGCAGGGTATTCTATCAGATGGTACCATAATTGCTGTCAAACAACTTTCTTCCAAATCAAAGCAAGGAAATCGCGAGTTTGTGAATGAGATAGGCATGATTTCTGCTTTGCAACACCCTCATTTTGTTAAGCTCTATGGGTGCTGTATTGAAGGAAATCAATTGTTGCTAGTATACGAGTACATGGAAAATAATTGTCTCGCTCGTGCTTTGTTTGGTAAACTTTTACCTTCGTGCAGTTAATTGCTTTTGTTGTGTATTTGTTGTCATTGATAACATGCATGTATGCTTAGTCAGTAACTGTTTTTTATTAATTTGATTGATTGAAGGGCCACAAGAATATGAGTTGAAATTGGATTGGCCAACAAGACAGAAGATTTGTGTTGGTGTAGCAAGAGGTTTGGCCTATCTCCATGAAGAATCGAGATTGAAGATTGTTCATAGAGACATCAAGGCTACTAATGTATTGCTTGATAAAAATCTCAACCCTAAGATATCTGACTTTGGTTTAGCCAAGCTTGATGAAGAGGATAAAACCCACATAAGAACCCGAGTTGCTGGAACTTAGTGAGTTGTTGTGTATTAATTTTATGTCATAGTGTTTCCTATTATCTTTTTTCTTATTTTCATGTGATACCAATAGTTTCAAAGAAATAGGAAGAAAAAGATAATTGAAAGTATCTTACAAGTTAACTATTGATTTAGTTTACCCATGCCCTCAAGACACAAACACACACACACACACACACAAAAGCAATTGGAAATTATTGCCCTTAATATTTGCAATCTTATGACTTCGTGATGATGCAAATGTTTGCAGTGGATATATGGCACCAAAATATGCAATGCGGGGTTATTTAACTGACAAAGAAGATGTTTATAGTTTTGGAGTTGTTGCCTTGGAAATTGTCAGTGGAATGAGCAACACCAATTACTGACCAAAGGAGGACTGTTTCCATCTTCTTGATCGGGTAATTTGAATCTCTTTTCTTTCTTACTATTTTTGCTTGTTATGCTCTTGTTAATTTATATATGCTTGTGTTTGTTAATCTTAGAATTTAATTACGGAAATGTTTCATGTTGAATATCTAATTGTCATATTTGTTGAGCTAGAAAGTTGATACAATGTTGAGGGAAAATCTTCCAGGCCTTCTAAATGAAGAATCAACCCCAACTTTTATTTGTTTCTTGAATTCTTCTTTTCCTGCCAGAGTTCACAAATTCTTGATCAATAGCATGTTGTCTGTTTGCAGGCACTTGTTTTAAAAGAAAAAGGAGTTTATTGGAGCTGGTGGATCCAAGGTTGGGCTCAAACTACAAGACAGAAGAGGTTATGGTGACGATCAATGTGGCTCTTTTATGCACTAATGTTTCCCCAACAGTTAGGCCTACCATGTCTGCAGTGGTGAGCATGCTTGAGGGTAGGGCTCTTGTTCCAGAGCTGGTTCGGTCCAAGTATCTCAAATGATGAAATGAAAAGTGAATGCGTTGTGGGGCATTTTCAACATAGTAAAGAACATAATATGTGTAACACTCGGTCCGTAAGGGCTAGGTTAGTTTACGTTTGACTTAGAGGCGCAAAGAAATAAAAGAAAACTTTGAGCACTGCTAACCTAACAAGAGAATTAATCAAAAGAACATCGGAAGTGATTAGGGTCCGTTTGAATTTGTGATTTTAAAATGTACAATTTGAAAACATGATTTTTAAAAATGCAGTAAAGCATTTGTCAAAATCATAGCTTTACTTTTGAAATCGTAGTTTAACTTTTAAAATTGTGCATTTTTACAAAAGCACCTTATTCCTTGTGAATTGAAAACAAATATTTTAGAAAGGGGTTTGTTAGGGGTTCAACCCATAATGTTTTCTTGGATTTTTTTAAATTTACGTAAAACATGATTTAAGAAAAAATAAAATTGGGTTTTGATGATGTGGTCTTTCTTGACATCCATTTAATTAGAGTGAAGATAATTATCAAACTGGTGTGCTTGAATAGTCACATTAGTATATAAATATTATTTTTAAACTGTTGAAATATTTTTTTAATAATAAAAAAATAGGAAAAATATAAAATGGTCCCCTAAACTACCAGCCTTTCATAATTTAGTCCCTCAAAGTTTTAATTGGTATAAAGTAGCTCCTCAAACTATTAACCCCTTACAGTTTAGCCCTATTCATTAATAAGAATTGTCAAAATGGATGGAAAAGTCAAAACAACGTCGTTTTGGGCTGCAGAGTTACTAAAATGCCCTCACTGGTTTTAAACAAAGAATATCTGCAGCCCTCACGACGTCGTTTTGCTGGTTCCGGAACCCATACTTGCGAGGACAAGTTGCAATGGTCGGCAACGAATGGGCTCGTAGGTTCGACCGGTGAGGTATGGGTTTTAGACTTGGTTAGTCTGGGTCCAACAAAACGCCGGAAACCAATCCTCACCGAAACCAGCAAAACGCTAGAAAAATATAAAATGCCCTCACCGGTCTGGGCTAGCGAAGTTTGGGCATTGGTCAAACCTCATCGGCGTCACGAGCATTGGTTAGACCTCACCGGTGAACCGGTGATCAGACACCCCGGCGAACCCCGGCTAGCACAGACCTTGCCTCACAACGAGCCCTGGCCTCACCTCTACAAAGGCGCCACCCGACCTCACCAGCGCCTCACGAGCACGATCATACCTCACTGGCAAACCGTTTATCAGATGCCTCGGCGAGCCCAGACCTTGCCTCGCAGCGAGCTAGCGGGCAAGCTCCATTGTCTTCACGAGCACCGACCAGCCAAGTCTAAAACCCAGACCTCACTGGCGAACCGGTGGTTAGATGCCCTGACAAGCCCATTAGTTGCCGACCACTGTAACTCATCCTCGCGAGTATTGGTTCTGGAACTAGCAAAACGACGTCGTGAGGGCTGCACATATTGTTTGTTTAAAATCGGTGAAGGCATTTTAATATTTTGCAAAAACGACGCTGCTTTTGAGTTTTCATCAATTTTAACTGTTCTTACTAATGGATGAGGCTAAACTGTAAGGAGTTAGCAATTTGTATTACTTTATATCAATTGAAACTTTGATAGGTTAAATTACAAAATGCTGATAATTTGGAAGGTCATTTTATACTTTTTCCTAAAATAATAATATTATATATTGAAACTTATCATCACTCATTTAATCATGATTTGACACAAGTGTTAATTGACAGACGTGGTCCACCTTTACAACATTGACTGGAAAACCATGTTGAATAGAAAATGTTTTCAGTCATTCTTGATAGCTGCAAAAAAAATTAAAATATATATATTTTATTATTATGATGTGTAAATCCTCTAGATGAGATTGATATATTTGTTCTTTTCCATATCCCAAAAGAAGGAAATTCCAAGCAGTTCTTCACAATTAATTCATTTGTATGACTTGTTAAAAAAAATGTTGGAGAATTATCAACACTGATTAAATTTCGTAACCTATCAAGTTTACAAGTCCAAATTTGCACGTAATTGATTGGCTTCATATAGAAATCAAACCAATAATTGGGTTCAATTTTGTATGGAAATCATATGAATCACAAATCGATCATGTTCAAATGCTCATGCATTGAAAGTTTGAGTATCTCAATAGTGCCAACTAATAAATTAATCAGAGTATTGGGACTATTTCCAAAACAAAATTTAGAATTTAGAGTATTAAAAATAAAATTTAGAATTGAGATCATCGCAAATTTCTTCCAATCTTAAAGTACTAAACATTTAGTACAAACCGAAAAGAAAACATTGAAATTGACAATTCAACTCTTATATGTTTTGACCAACCATTCTGTTTATTTGTACGTCTTCCTTAAAACAAAATAAAACAAAAAAGAATTAACTAGAGCATGAATATTTTTTCTAATTAAAGAAAGGTAAGTAGAAGATATAAATTGCAGTTATTTTGACAGAACATCATCATAGAAGAATTTGTCCATTGAGAGCTGCACATAAAGGATCTAAACAATGAAAACGACAATCACCTGATTGAAACATCAAGACATCAATGAGATCCAGTGTGACTAATACTAACAGAATTAAAGATTATCATTTCAACAGGTGAATTTTATTATAATACATGTCCAACCACTTTATATATATATATATATATATTTGGACTATAGCATCATGAGAGTCTAGATCTTGTTGAGTAGACCAAACAAATCCGTCTTCATCAAATGTTGATAAATGCATCTTTTAAAGAGTAGTATGAATTCTTCTATCTTGTAACGCGTATCAGGACCACATGCCAATGAAAACAATTCCTCAGACACTTTAGATGAGTTCTCACCATCTAAGCGTCTACGTACACTAAAAATAAGGGACTCAAATGATCACTTTAACAGCCCAAAAGAAAAGAAAGAAAGAAAGAAAGAAAGAAAGAAGAAAGAAAAAAGAAAAGAAAAGAAAAGGACACTAAATTAAGCATGGTTCTCTTTCGCCTCTTTAATAGAATAATTAAATAATAGATCGATCTTTCCTCATAGACATGAAAATGACGTTCTTCTATTAATTTAGAGGACACGCTTTCTAATATAGGCCTCATGTCTTTTTGATAGATGACCTGAGTGAATAAAAAAACAGTATTCGGTGTGTGTAGAGATAATATATAGTACCTCAATCCTATTTTTTTCATATCGACAGAATAAATTAAAGTATAATGGTACTATTATGTGTAGAGATAATAGTTCCTTTATGCTCATTATACTATTTTAGGGGGGGCAATAGTACCTCAATCCATGCAATTTGGTAGGTTTAGCACTTCTCCATGAGAATAACTATGCTAATCCACCTAAAATAGATAAATATAATAATCTCCCACTTGGACATCATAAGTCATTCAAGAAGCAAACACAAATATGAATAATCCCAAAATTCAAAAGAACATGTTTTCGGTCATTCTTGAAAAAACAATTGATTTTATTGTTATGAAGTGTAAATCCTCTATGAGATTAACATGTTTTTGTTGTTTTCCATATCCTTCAAGAAGGAAATTTCAAGGACGTTGATCAACGACTGGATATACGACTTTTATCAGCTTCACAATTAATTCATTTGTTTGACGTGTAAATTCTCTTTGATAACAACCTACATGCATGTGTTGTTTTCAATTGCCCAAGATTTTTTTAATTTTTAACCAATTGATCAGCATCCTATGCTGAAATTAAAAGTACAAATTTGTACGTAATTGATTGGCTTCATTCATATCAAAAACAAACTCAATTTTTAGATGAAAATCATATGAATCATAAATCAATCATTTTGAAATCCACCTGCCTAGCTTGAGGGCACATGAATATATAATTTGGTAATGTGATATAATTATTACGCATAGTGTCTAGCTACTACGTGTTCTATAATATAAGTAGTTCACTGTGAATTCGTATTATATGATAATAATCTTTGATGTAATGTTAGTGTAATCTAATATAAAATAAAATAAAAAAATATTTGTTAGCTAGGTTGTTGCAAAATGTCATATTCGTTCTTATTAATTGACATCTTCTTAGCCTCTTTCAGTCATCATTTTGATTTTTTCAATTAATCATTTTGAGATTACGTCGAAAAATAGAACTTTTAAAGTTCAAAAATTATCATTAATTTTGGATGGACACAAAAAATCATGAATCTTCATCTGATTGCCAAAAAATATTGGAGAATTATCAACGCTAATTAATTTGTTAGCTAAACATTAATTTCTTTAAATATTTGGAAAATTGTCATCAACATATTCTTGAGTGGTGGCATATATATTAATAATTAAATATATATATTTTAACTGTTTTACATAAAAATAAAAATAAAAATAAAACATTTAAAAAAGCATTAGCTAATTAACTGACTCTTTTTGTTTTTGTTTTTTTTTTTTTCTTCTGTTTTAAGGAAGAGGAAAGGAGTAAATAGTAAAAGCATTTGAAAACGTAATTTTTAAAACATAGTAAAGCATTTGATAAAATCACAGCTTTATCTTTAAAATTGCAATTTAACTTTTAAAATTGTGCATTTTTACAAAAGCACCTCATTATGTATGATTTGAAAATAAAAATTTTAGAAATGACTATTTTTTAAAAAACGTAATCCTAAATGATTAATTTTCTATAATTTGGTTTAACATTATATTTTTTGTGTACGAAATCTCAATACCAATTAAACGCACCCTTAGTGAAATAACTTTGTTACTAATTTGCCCGTACAAATGGAAGTCCTCTTTGTCCAACGGGAAGGCTAAAAATTCTTTTGGCCATTTCAGCAAATTGACTCAACAAAATAACTTAAAAAACTATATTGATAAATCTACTAGAAATGCTATAAGAGATAATCAAACATTCAAGATCGATGAAAACAAATGTTGATAATAATAACGTGGAAATAAGACCGAGACTCCATAACAATACTGGGGAGATGGGTTTTGACGACGTGGTCCTTCTCGACATCCATTTGATTATGATTTGACACAAGTGTTGATTGACACACGTGGTCATCCTTTACAACATTGACTGAAAACCATGTTGAATAGAAACTGTTGTCAGTCATTCTTGATGGCTGCCCAAAAAAAAAAAAAAAAAAAGATTTTATTATTATGATTTGTAAATCTTCTATGAGATTGACATATTTGTTCTTTTCCATATCCCACAAGAAGGAAATTCCAAGCAACTCTTCACAATTAATCCATTTGTATGACGTGTAAATTCTCTTTGATAACAACTTTTTATGTGTTCTTTTCAATATCTCAAGATGCTTTAATTTTAATCGATGGTAAAATTAGAAGTCTAAATTTGTACGTAATTGATTGGCTTCATCCATATGAATCACAAATTAATCATTTTGAAATCCAGGTACTTTGAAAGTAGTACAATATTGTACTTTCAGTGGCACATGAATAATTTTTAATAATGTGATGCAATATATATATTTATAATAAACAAGTTTTTTTATTGATATAAAATTAGTTTGGAGCAAAATGATAATAATATTTGATGTAACGTATTCTATAATATAAGAACAGTTGACTATTCGTATTATATGTTAATAATATTTGATGTAATGTTAGTGTAATCTAATATAAAATAAAATAAAAAATGGTTCCTAGCTAGGTTGTTGCGAAATGTCATTTTCCCTCTCATTGACATTTTTTAGCCTCTTTCAGTCATTGCTTTGATTTTTCCAATTCACCACATGATGCACAGTTTCTGATCTATGACCCAACAACCACTAAGAGCATGTTTGAGATTAGGTTGGAAAATAGGGCTTTTAAAACTAAAAGAAAAATGACAATTAATTCTAAGAAGACATGAGAAAAATATAAATTTTTGTCTGAACACGGAAAAATATTGGAGAATTATCAACGCTAACTAATTTTTGGGTTAAAAATCAATTTGTTTGAATATTTGAATATTGGAGAAGTATCATCAGCATATTCTTGAGTAGTGACATATTAAGGCCAATATAACGAATTTTCCAAACACGCAATATACGCTGTCTCCCTCTGAACATGTTGCAGAATTATCAACGCTCATTAAATTTCGTCACCTATCAAGTTTACAAATCCAAATTTGCACCTAATTTGTTGGCTTCATATAGAAATCAAACCAATAATTGGGTTCGATTTTGGATGGAAATTATATGAATCACAAATCAATAATTTTAAAATGCTCATGCCTTGAAAGTTTGTAGTATCTCAATGGCTAGTGCCAACTAATAAATTAATCAGAGTATTGGGACTATTTCCAAGACAATAAATAGTAAATTAATAAAATAAAATTTACAATTTAGAGTGCTAAACAAAATAAAATTTAGAATTTGAGATCATCTCTTAAATTTCTTCCAATCTTAAAGTATTACGCATTTAGTACAAACCGAAAAGAAAACATTGAAACTGATCATATATATATATATATATATTGACATGTCCGCATAAGAAGGGAAATGTAGATTCGAATTAGAGACCTCCACTTTATTAAGCGTGATCTTAGTCGATTGAGCTACCTCTTGGGGAGAACTCTAATATGATTTCCACCGGCCATTCTGTTTATTTGTACGTCTTCCTTAAAACAAAAAAGAATTAATTAGAGCATGAATATTTTTTCTAATTAAAGAAAGGTAAGCTGAAGAGATAAAAGTGCAGTTATTTTGGCAGAACGTCATCATAGAAGAATTTATCCATTGAGAGCTGCATAGAAAGAGCTTAAATAGTGAGAATGACAGTCGCCTGACTGAAACATCAAGGCATCAATGAGAATCAGTGTGACTAATACTAATAGAATTAAAGACTATCAATCATTTCGACAGGTGAATTTTTATTATAATACATGTCCAACCACTTGTATATATATATATATATATATATATATATATATTTGGATTATATCATCATGAGAGTCTAGATCTTGTTGAGTAGAACAAACAAATCCGTCTTCATCAAATGTTGATAAATGCATCTTTTTCAGGAGTAGTATGAATTCTTCTATCTTGTAACTCGTAGATCAGGACCACATGCATGCCGCTGAAAACAATTCCTCGGACACTTTAGATGAGTTCTCACTATCTAAGCGTCTACGTACACTAAAAAAATAAGGGACTCCAAATGACTTTTAACTGCCCAAAAGAAAAGAAAGAAAGAAAAGGACACTAAATTAAGCATGGTTCTCTTTCGCCTCTTTAAAAGAATAATTCAATAACAGATCGATCTGTTCTTTTCTCATAGATATGAAAATGACATCCTTCTATTAATTTAGAGGACACGCTTTCTAATATAGGCCTCATGTCTCTCATAGATGACCTGAGTGAATAAAAAACAGTATTCGGTGTGTGTAGAGATAATATATAGTACCTCAATCCTTTTTTTCATATTGACATAATAAAGTATAATGGGCCAGTTCCACTTATGTATAGGGGGATTACATGCTTTCTCATGGAGAAGTGCTAAAGTACCTACCAAAATTGGTTTTAAAATGTGTCATTTCATGGATGAGATATATTATTTTGAGAAATGTGTCACTATCTCATAAGATGATGACACTTGAGAAACAACATTTGGGAAAAAAAAAAATTGGAAAGTGTTGCATTTCTCTTCTCATGTGTCCACCTAAAATAGATAAATACAATAATCTTCCATTTGGATAGCATAAGTCATTCAATCGCAAAGCAAACACAAATAGGAATAATCCCAAAATGCAACTTATTGTTATTTTTGTTAGTAATATCAACTTATTGATGTGAAAAATGTAAAAAGAATTTTGAATTTCAAAAAATAAAATCAGTAATATGAAAAATGTAAAAAGAGTTTTGAATTTTAAAAAAGAAAATAAAGAAAGAAGATTATTTTTTGATAAAAAAATATAAACTTTACTTTGGACTTTTGAACTACCACCCTTTTTGACATGCCCCCTTCATATTTTAAAAAATCTCACTTTAAAACCCTTAAACTTTCAATTTTATCTGTTAGATTTAATTTTAACTGTTAAAAGTTAGATACAATGACATTTATATTCAACTTTTTATAAAATTTCAAATTTATCCTCAATTTAAAATTAAAAAAAAAAAAAAACAAGGTGACCCATGGTTGGGCCACCTTGTAACCTTTTTTTTTTTCAATTTTTTTTTTTCATTTTTAATAAAAAACATTGAACGGTAATTTTGTCTTTTTAAGAGTTTTAATGACAAAAATTGACAAAGGAGTCCAAAGTGATAAAAATTAAAAGTTCATGGGTACAAAGTGATTTTTTTTTTTCTTTAAAAAAAAAGCACACACGCTAGATGTCATTTTCACCTCTTCACATGTGTCCAAGTTTTTGGACTTATTAGGCAATGAACTTGTCAAAGTTAAACTTTATGTTTAGGGGAAACTTTACTTTAGACTTCTGAACTTACATGGAATTTGATAAATCTTTGAACTTTAAAATCTCTTAATTTGGATTCCTGAACTTTCAAATACTCTTAATATGAACCCCTCCATCAGATTTTAAACGTTACATGACGTTTAAACCCCTAACTTTTGTTTAAAATTCCAACTTTGAAAATATATTTTTTTATTTAAAAAAGAAAATCATTGATATTTTGTTTTTTTTTTGTTTTTTTTTTTTTGTATTTTAACGGCAAAAATTGATAGAAGGGTCCACATTTAGATCAATTGAAAGTTTAGGAGAGTACAAATTGAGAGATTTTAAAGTTCAAAGAGGGTTTATCAAAATCGAGTGAAAGTTCAAGGGTCTAAAGTGAAATTTTTCCTTATTTTTATTTTTGAACTTTTCAATATTTTAATTTTTATATTATATTAATTATTTTATTATTATTTAAATAAAAAGCTCATTAAAAAAAAATCACTTTTTATATAAAAATTTAAAATTTTTATCTACTTTATATCAAGTAATGCTATAAGTTTTTCTCATATCATTTTTGTTGTCTTTTCAAGGATAATGTAACTTTTAAAATTATTATTAAATTTATTATTGATCATTATTATATTTTAATCAAATAATTATTTTTTATTTTATTTTTTTAATAACACAAAAGTGAGACAGAAAAGGTAATAGAAGTAATCCTTTATTTCATACCAATTCGTTAAGCCGTTCTGCATTATTGGACGGTAAAAATGTTCCTGTCATTTAGTTGTCCACAAAATAAGTAGACAGCTTAAACTTTACACAATAACTATCCGATAACGACGTGGTCCCTGTCTCCTCGACATCCATTTAATGTTGACAGAAATGGACATCCATTTAATCAGTGTACACTTGACTGAAAACCATTTTGAAAGGAACATGTTTTCAGTCATTCTTAATGGCTGCAAATTGCATTAGTAATTGTACGTCTTTGAAGTCTACTCTCGTTATCACTCACAAACCAAAACCAGAAGTTATACTCTCCTTGCTTGCTCGGTGCTTTCCTCGTGCATTAGAGAGCAATCAAAATGAAGAAGAAGATGTTTCTGGCTCCATTTCTTCTTGCTTCAACTCTCTGCTTTTGCTTCGCAACCTTCGCTTTCGGGGACTCTGTATTGCCGGATGAAGGTATATATATGCTGATATTTAACCTGAATAAATCATGGTTTCGTGGCGGATCGGAGCAATTCAATTATCTTTTTTCATCAGAAAAACTTGCAAATTTGATTTGTTGGATTTGATCATATCTTTCGCAGAGCAAGCCTTGCGTGAGATAGCAAAGACGTTGGGGAAGACGGACTGGAATTTCAGCGTAGATCCATGCAGTAAACAACCTGGATGGATCGACCAAAAGCAAGGATCATACGAGAATAATCTCACCTGCGACTGCTCCTCCTTCTCCAATGGAAATCTGTCTGTCTGCCACGTTGTCAGCATGTACGTCATCTCTCTCCTATATACATACCCCCTGCACATACGCATCCACCGACATATGTTTCATTGAGATTGTTCTTTATACAACTTTTGGTATATCTTATCTACATCTTTAATTTACGTACCAATAGATCAGAAAAATAATAATAATAATAATGTCTTAGTAGATTTATGTATAACACTATAATAGTATATTAAATAGTATTAATTTTTATAAAAACTAATACTCAAGTTTCATTTCAGGAAAAATACATGCACTTTGTCCAGAAGTATTTACTCATTTTTCACTTGTAAGATCTAAATTTAGAAAGCAACATTAGGACTTTTTAAACTACTTAGAGCATCTTCAACAAAGGCTTCAAAATAGCTTTTAGTTGAATATAGAAATTTTTTGTATATTTTATGATATTTTCTCTTTCTTTCCAATTTTTTTAATCTTTTCTCTCTCTTTCTACCGTTCTCCCCCAACGCATGCTTCTTCTCCGAGCTCTCTTCATTCCAAACCCATCCAAGATCAAAATCAATCTCTTTCTCCTTCGTCTCAACCCCCATCCAAAATCAATATTAAAATCAACCCATCTTCGTTCCAACCCATCCAAGATCAAGAATCAAAATCAACCCATCTTCGTCTCAACCCATTCCAAACCCATTTCTGGAGCGACGAGCTTCAGCTCGATCTGACGAATTGAAACTCAAATCAAACATCAGAAAATTACTAGAATTAAAACCTACAACAGAAACCTCACGTGTCCTGGAGCACGACGACGACGAGCTTCAGCTAGATTTGACTATGGGAGTGAAACGGAGGCACTGAACCGGAGAGGCGGTTGTGGCAGAGGATGACATTGGATAACTCCGGTAGTGTACCGATGGACCGGGGGATTCCTCCGGCGAACAGGTTGTAGATGAGGTAGAGAGTCCGGAGCCCCCCGAGAGACGACGAAATATTGCCGGACATGAAGTTCCCGCTGATCGCGAGGAACCTGAGGTTCTTCAGCTGTGAAACCGACTGGTTCGGCGATCCTCCCAGTCGGCGATCCCCTTGGCTCGAACCCCTTGGTGTTGTCGGCGATCCACCCTGGTTCTGCTCGAAGAAAATGAAGAGAAGAAGAAGAGAGATGGGGAGAGACGGGGAAGAAAATGTGTGGCTGAGAGAAATGGGGAAGAAAATGAGAAGATAAAAAATAATAAAAAAATAATTTTTTAATTAAAAAGAATGGTTAAAATAGATGTTCTTGCGATTGGATTGGAGTGTGTAGTGCTAAAATGAAAAAAATGTGTATAATGAGAGATTAAAATAGCCACTTGCTGGAGATGCTTTTAAGGAAAGATGCGGAAAAGTGCATACGAGGAGGCGGTGAGGAGATAAAGGACAACACGTGTCAGCTGGCGAAGCGACAGATAGGGAAAATCGTAAAGCTGAGAGGAGCTGGGTGGGAACTACGGAGGATGGACACAACGGAGGCGTTTATTGCGGTGATGACGTCAGAGGAGAGACGTTCAGAAATTTGGGAGAAGCAGGTGCTGGAGCCAAGCGTGAAGCTTGTGAAGGCTTTCCAGCCTTTTTCAGCTATGCTTCTTCCTAGGGTTTTTATTTTTATTTTTTAAGCTAAAAGGTTGAAAGGGACAATCAGTGTAATTTTTTCTCTTGAGCATGACCTATCGGGTTTTACCCATTGTAGAATATTTGGTTTGAGTCATAGTTATTACTTGAAAAGGCGAGTCCATCACCATAGCCCCATCAAAGTACAAGTTGGTAAAACTCCTTCTTAGTAGTATTTGGTTCGCGAACTACTACTGCAAGCGGGTTCAAACCCATGACCACTAAGAAGAAAGGAGTGGAAGAATTAAACATTATCCTCTGCTTTACAACTCAACTACCACCTTGGTGGTCTTCTTACTAGTTTGTTACTCTATATTTTGTTTTTGGGAGGAGAGTTGGGAACTTGGGTGGGGAGGAGGATTCTCAAAAATAATTTTGAAGAGGCAGTAGTGCATCCACTACAGTTTCTTCAAAATTATTTTTTGGTTATTTTGAAGAGGTAATTTAATCAAAAGGGCTTAAAATGTCACTTTTTAGCCTCTTTTTTAACCAAAAAATAACACCATGAACAATAAGTCTTCAAACATAAAATTTACTATTCACTCTCTATTCATTAAATAAATATATTTTCTCTCTCTTATTCTCTACCAAGATTTCATTTTGTTCTCTTGTAATAATATTTGATGGCTTATAATTTTTTAAAATTATTCCTATGAAATTATAATTATTTTATTATTTACATTTCAAATTTTATTTAAAATTATAAAACTCATCTGAAAAAATTAGCAATCGATTATTTGGGTTTGTTGAGTTATGTTTTGCAGCTTTTGAGGAGTTTATAAATTTTCCTTATTTTCTTTCATTTTATTGACTACCAAACAAATAATAGATGTAATAACACAGATATATACATCGATCAACTACATTAAAACTTTCAGAACACAACAATTTTAATGTTTTATTGGTTTCTTTTGTTTAACATATCATAAGAATACTCTTTTTAAAAATATTACCGTTATTTGTAAAATAGATCATTAAGAAAATATAAACACTCAAAAATATAAAAGTTAGAGAAAGAATAAACAAATTTTTAAAAAATAATATTTAAATGAAATAGTGAAAGTGAATTGTTAAAGTAGTGAGGTTGAAAATGGTGTTCTAAAAATATGAGTTGTTAAAATAATTAAAAGTGTATTTTTGGTTATTTTTAAGAGCAAAATTTGAAGAAGCTGCTGTAGATGCTCTAATAAACATCTAGCCACAATTTTAAGCTATTAAGGGCCTGTTTGAGATTGCGTTTGAAAAGCTTAAAAGTGCTTTTAATATTCAAAACGCCTGTTTAAAGAAAAAAATAGTCGTTTGGTAAAAAATTAAAAGCACTTATAAGGTCTAAAAAGTTTAAAAATGATCAAAAAGTACTTTTAGCAAAAGCTTAAAAATGAAACTGTTGCACAAAAACTTTTTTTTGACTTAAAAACTCTATTTCTCAAACGTAATTTCAAACATGCCTTAAGCAAATAAAGCCCAACGCCAGACGGTCCGTGTCCAACAATATCTTCTATGAGCATATCTTCAATTCGGTCGGGACGTAAAAGCCCCATTTTTTGCCAACCACTAATTGAGTGACACATCATCTTATAACAAGTTAAAAAATGCTATTGAATACACATGATTAAAACAATCATCACGACTAAAAACCAATGAAAATCACCGCGGATGAAAACCATTGGCCAATGAAAACAATCCTTCGACTAACAATCCACATGATTAAAACAATCCATTGGCCAAATTCAAACCCTCGCCCATGATCGACCCATGGAATGGGCGGATGGGATCGTGGCGTGGTCAGGCGATTGTGGGCGGCGAGGATTTTCGCCGTGGGTTAAGCTTGGCGATGGTAGCATGATCTGGTCACCGTGGGTTAAGCTTGGCGGTGGCGGTGATCTAGTCACCGTGGATTGGGCTTGGCGGTGGCGTGTGGTGGTTGGTGGGATGAGTGGCGTGGTTGTTGGGCGGCATAGTGCGGCGGCGTTGGGCATGGCAGAGAGATCCACCTTCATCGCCGATCGCCCGCCACCAAGTCCCACGGTCTGCCCATCTCGATTGTGCCGCCACCACCGATCCGATCATCACTTGTCGAGCTATTGAGAAGAGAGAGAGAAAGAAAGAGACACTGGCATGGCGAAGAGAGGCGAGAGAGACCAGAGACAGAGTTGTGAGAGAAACTGGGCAGTGAGATTAGTGGCATAGCTGGCAACGTGGGTTGGGCAAACCCGACTGTGCGGCGTGGGTTGGGCTTGGCGGTGAGGTTTGGTCAGCGTGGCCTGGGCAATGCAGGTGTATTGCAGCGTGAGTGTGGGATTAAATTTGGGTTTTGGTTTGATGCTAGGGATATTATTTGCTGTAACCCATACCATTTTAAAACTTGTAATAGGATCTAATAAGTTGATTTATCACTCATCTAACGGTAGGGGCAAAGACAGGGATGTTTTTGCCATGACCGTATAGAAGACGCACTCATCTTCGAATTAATGGGTGTTGATTGTTGGGGAATGAGAGCCACGTCTAGCTTGTTCGTCAAAAACCATCTCGTCGGCATTAATACACAAAAATTCTATTGGGTTATTTCCACGTCATTATCAACATTTATTTTTTCATTAATCTTGAATGTTTTAATTAAACTTCTGATACATACGGTTTTTCTATCTCACACCACACTAAGTAATTGCCCAAATCAATCCTTAAACAAATATCGAAAAGACTTTGTTGATTAACTGATTTCATATTAACTTCTCCAGACATAAATAGTCTCAAATTTAACTAGTCATTTTAAATAAAAGTACAATTTAGTTTCTCCACTGGAATGTTCAGCTAATGAAATTTTAAAGATGTTTTACATATAATTATTTATATCATTTAAATATATATTTAATATATTTTTATTAAAAATTGTGAAAGAATATATTCATAATGATCCATTGAAAAGTGAAAAAAATTTTGAGAAAAAAGAGAAAACAAGTTAAAGAAATAATAAAAAGTAAAATGGCTTAGTTGAAAAGTATTGTTACATGTAGTTTTTTTTTTTTTTGTTAATCCAATCAAATATTAATTTTGTATTTTTTTTCAGCTAATCCAATGAGGGATATATATATATATATATATATATTTTTTAAATCTTGTTAGTTATTTTAGATAAAAGTACCATTTATTCCTTTACTAAGAATGCTCTAATGCTTAAATGTTCACTACATCTCCAAAAAATTATAAAAATATAATTATACCCTTAAATATATATATAAAAAAAATTTAAAAAGGAAGACCGACAATATGGCCGTAGCCCATAGGCCCTTTTTCTTTTTAAACATTTATTCATGTATATAAAAATAATAAGCTCAGGACATTTGATTGAAAACTAATGCATGCTCAATTTTTTTTTTTTTTAAATACTAACAGCTTTCTGAAAAAGAAATTGAAATTAAACGGAAAAAAATTTTAAAATTTAGTTTTGTATCAGATTTCTATCCTTCTTGAAGGGAAAGGTACATTTGATTAGAAAACAGTTCTTTACGCTTTAAATCATGACTTCATTGTCATGTCTACAAGTAATTCTAAACATTTTTTTTAATCTTATTTTTATTTTATTTGGTTGATGTAATAGTATACCCATCAACCTTTCATTTTTTTTTTTTTTTCTTTCTAAGGGTTGATATATATATATATATATAGAACGTTAAGCTTCGGTAACTAAGAAACCCTGCTCTTTACCGGATGTACAGAATTCTGAAAGGACAAGATCTCGCTGGCACTCTCCACCAAATTTTGACCGGTTTGCCTTACCTCCAACAAATGTAAGTACTCAGAACAGAGATGCCATGCATGTTGTAGTTTCTTTCCTCATCTGATCATTTCTCTCTTATATTAGTGATCTCACCCGCAACTATCTTAACGGTTCAATCCCTCGGGATGGGGTTCTTCCACAGCTGCTAACATGTACTCTCTCTCTCTCTCTCTCTCTCTATATATATAGATGTTTTAATGAATGGATGATTTAATTACGTAAGAGTCTTATCGCAGTTCCCTTCTTGGAAACCGGTTAACGGGTTCTATCCCCAAAGAGCTGGAAACATCACAACTCTCAAAAGCTTGTGAGTTCTGATCGCCCATTTGTTTCTATTTGTGAAATCTTTTTAGAGTTTTTTTATTGAGGAATTCAGTTTTATTATTCGTAGTGTGGTGGAGTTCAATAATCTTTCCGGAAATCTTCCTCCAGAGCTTGGCAATATGTCCTCCATAGAAAGACTGTAAGACGATTTTGAATATTCCCTCTCACAAGAATCTTATCTCTTTTCTTTGGTGTGAGAGTAACTTGGATTTTTATTTTCTATTTTTATTTTTTATTTTTTGGATCGGCTTTTTCTATAGAAAGATGTTGAATTAATCCTCATGTTGTTAGCTCAATCGGTTTACTCTTACGTGTATGTCGTTATTGTTGATGATGATGTTATTATAGTCACCTCAAGTCGAATAATTTTACTGGGGAGCTGCCGGATTCATTTGCAAAGCTCATCAATTTGAAGGAGTTGTAAGTTATTATTTATTTATTTATTTCTTTATGTATAAGGGCTTTATGAAGGGCTTAAAGTATATTTAACACTCAAAAGTTTATTTGAAAAAAAAACATACCTGTTTGGTAAAAAGAAAAGAAAAGAAAAACGCTTTTAAGGGACTAAAAACTTAAAAATAGTTTTGAAGCTTTGTCAAAATCACTTTTAACTTAAAAACTTTATTTCTCAAACATAATCTCAAACATGCTCTAAGTTTTTCATCTGTTTCAATTAGTTACATATGACATTTCTTTCCATTTTTAGTTTATTCCTTTTCTCCATTCAGCCGGATTAGCGACAATAACTTTTCTGGAAAGATACCCGATTATATTCAATATTGGACAACACTTGAAATACTGTGAGAGCTTTATTCCTCATTCTTTTTTAATTTTGTTTAAGGATTTTGTCGCTATTTAATTATGTACAACTGTTATTTATTATTCCTGATTAAATTAAAATTTGGTAACAACAGAGAAATTCAGGCAAGTGGTTTGAACGGGCCAATTCCTCCCGGCATTGCTCATTTGAAAAATTTAGCTGACTTGTGGGTATCAACTTTTTATGTCACAGCTAGAAATCATTTTCAGCTAGGATTGCATTTGAATTAATTTACTATGTGTTGAATATGATATGCAGGAGAATTAGTGACTTGAATGGATCTGGACAACCTTTTCCACCACTTGATAATCTGATCCCAAAGTTGGAAGTATTGTAAGTTGAATGTTTCAATGACTTGATTTTCCAAAGTACCCATCCTTATGGCTGCTCAAGTTTACGTAGATATTTTTATTTTGTTACAGGATATTGAGGAGTTGCAATATTACTGGACAACTACCTGAATATTTCAATGGGAATATGACCGAGTTGGAAACCTTGTTAGTATATAGTAGCCACTTTTTCCTCCCTTTTTCTGTTTGCTAATATTTAAAAAATCGTCTTGAAAATGCTTTTATGCTAATTTCTGGATCATTCAGTATTCTTGCATGCCTCATAATTCCTTTTCTTCTGATCCTTCTGTTGATTGAACTAAACCAACTTAGGTGGCATTCTTATATGGAATTTGTGATTTTTTTTTTTCCTTCCAGATAATACTAAGCAAAAATATTTCGTACCTTGAATTTTTGAGTTAAAAATTCATTTTCTTTTCTCTCCCTAGCTCTATTGAGGAGGGTAACATTTCTAATCTAACAATATTTCTGTGATTTTTTTTCTTCTCTTTTTCACCTTTGCCTAGTTGCACGTACATGATTGTCTTTGGCAGAGTCATCTATGTTTTTTGGTGCACTTAAAAAAACTATTTGAGATGAACCTAAAAGATCCAAGAGACGACTCTACCCCAAAATTCACTAAGCAAACAATAATTATCATAGTATAAAATTATTGAACAATAAAGCACATAGATATCACAATCACAAATCAACACAAGGATTTTGTTGACAAAGTGGAAACTTTTTGAATACATCAAAGGTAAAACTACTTCAAGGCAGTCAAACCCGACAAATCACTAATGAAGAAGATCCAGTTTACATACACACCGAGTACTTATGACCCTTTTTAAGACCTAGACTTTGTAAGATCATCAACACATCAAGAGAAGGAAACACATCTCTCTTGGAACAACAATGGTGAATGCTACTCTTACTTCCTAATCAATACATGAACATCGAAAGCATGTGAAAGAGAAAGCTCTAGGTTTTGTATGATTCATCTCTTGGAACAAGGGAAAAGCAAGATCTCCTTTACCATAACTACAAAAGGCTTCAAATTAACAGGTGGTTGACAACAACCTAACAACTCATTTGTATGTGGCTAGCTTAACACTACTAAAATAGGATTCCTAGTGTGGCACATTTGCATGCCTTGTGGACAAGACTGCCGACGAGCCTCTAGGTGAGACCTTGAATATCACCTTGTTCGGACGTGTTGCAGACAAGTTCGACAACAAGCTTCTTGGTGGGTCTTTGAAGATCATCTCATGCAGATGTGTTGCAGGTGAGATTGCCAATGAGCTTCTCGATGGGTCTTCTAAAATTAGCTTGTTTAGATGTTCTTTAGACAAGATTGCGGACGATCGTCTTGATGGCTCTGCTATAACTACCTTGTCCATACGATTTATAGACAAGCTTGCAGATGAACACTTTGGTAGTTCTTCAAGTATACAAATGTCATTCCATCAACCACTACTCTCGAAGAACATGCTACATAATACATTTTGGACAACGTATTTTGCCAACATAATAAAGTTAAACATAATTGACTAGGTATCAAAAGGATCAAGGTAGAGGTGATTAAAATTCGAGGACGATTCTCTTCAAACTAAGGAGGATGATGTAGACTGGACTGCATTCAAGTTTATGAAGAAACTAGAAAAGATGTGGGTGTCAGGATGAGGTCCAAAACACATTTGGATAAGCTTGTTATAAAGGCTTCGTGAAGGAGGTCTAAGAGCCTTGTTAGCTTTAACATCAGGAAGACTTCTGGATAAGTTGCTCAATCTGGAGATTTGAGAGCTAGCCTTGTTAGGAAGCTCATCAGGAAGGCATCAATATAAGAAGGAATGCATGGGATATCTGAAACACTCTTGAGGAAGCTCGTCAAGATAGTGTTAGGATGAGAATCTTGCACTTGATAGTCATCCGGAAGAGTAAGTGTGTAATACCCCAGAAATTAATTAATTGGTAATTAATTCTACGGTTTGTCTCACAGCTTTATTCTGTGAGGAGCAAGACTCAAGAATCTATAGTCCTCAAAGGGAGGATATTAAACAGCGGAAATATGAAGATTCTATAAACATTAATAATTACAACCAGAGCATCTACCAAGGGTTATCAAAATAACCGAAATCACACCATACATATCATCGTTACAAGAAATTCATTTTATACCTTAATTTGTAAGCATGCATAAAAGCTCTTAAGTCTACAACATCACTTTAAAAATACTAGTTGCCATAAGCACCTACCTAAGCTTGTAATATCCTTAAACATTTTGAATCTAATCCTCAACATTATAGGATGACAGTTTATCATGGATGCAATATAGATATATATGTTGTAATATGAGAATCAAGTCATATTTCAATAGTATGATCTACTTGAGATATTATCCATTTTTAGCAAGGTTGGTACTGTTTCAAGGGACCTGTAATACAATGTTGATGCCTTGACTATTGTATGCTACTATCCACCACTAGCAGCTTGACCAATTTTGACCTTGAGTGGCCTATGCTACTAGTGATGTATGTCTTGTAGTGACCAACCATTTGGCAATGACTATGCTGGTCACAAATCTGGATCCAAGGCTATATATATACATTTAACTATAAAGTTATATGTATAGTAAGCCCATGGTCATTATCCCGCATGTGGTGTACTATGTCATACGATTCAATTAATCTTATGTGTCTTTTACAAGCATGGTTTTAGTCTTATTATTATCTTGTTAATCAACATATGTTTTTTCAAAAGAAAGTTCATAGTAGCTCCAAAATATATTTTAATGAGTTGTAAAATATGCATGTTTAATATATATAAAATAATCATGCAAATGCGGAAAAGTAACAAGTATTCATATGAGTTTGTACTCACCCGTTGTAAGACTCCTCCAAAAAATCCCATTGAGGCTTCATAATCTCGAATATTGAGAAAAGGCTTATCATTAGTTCTAAACTTGAGCCAAAATAAACCTATAACATAAAATAGGGGTGATAGGACATTGGGCCGAGATGATGTTTTGTGGAACGTCTCTAGGGTGAGCGCCAGCTCTTAGGGTGAGCATTTGGCCAGAGAGGTTCAGGTGGAACCTCATTTGGTTCAGCGATCTCCACCTCCTAAACTAGTCCCAAGGCCACAAAAGGATTTCTAACACTTCCTAACTCAAAATAACGTCTCCAGTCATAAATAAATATGCTAAAAATTAATGAAACATTAACCTAAGCTTAAACCAAGATTAAGGACAATGACTAACTTGAAGCTCAAACCAACAACTAAACTAACTATGAAAAGCATAACAACCTAACAAAACATAGGGAAAGATAGTGGTTACCTCAACAAGGCAAGATCTCCAAGAAGACCTGCTTCTTCTCCAAGAATACTCACAACCTCACACATACTCAAGAATCAAACCAATAGAGTTTCTCTAGGGATCAAAGGGCAGAATGAAGGTTGGGGCTCGAATGGGGTGGAGTATTTATAGAGGAAAGAGGTTGAGAGCAAAATAGGAAATTCTCCGAAAAGGCAAGCGCGATACAATGCACTGTACTATTCACAATAAAAAATGCTTTTCATAGCATAGCAATAAAAGTTCAAAAGGTTCAAGCACTTGTGTACTATTGTAGATCAAAGAGTTCAAAGTAGCAAGTGGCACACGTGGTTAAAAAGTACCAGTCAACAAAAAGTCAACAAGCACTCATGTACGGTTGCTAGGTGAGCGCTCCTGTTGTTCTCCACGCTAGCGTTTGTCCACTATAGCTTTGAAATTTCAAAATTGTCAAAAATGCCCCTCTAGGTGTCCTTAGTGACCCAAAGTCCAATTAACTTTCTAATCAAGCTGTCCTAAGCCTAATTAATTATTTGGATCACTACAAAGTGTCCTTGTCCAGATGAGCTCACATGAGATCGAAAAGATTGACTTAATTTCAATGTTTTAGCAGGGTTAGAAGTTTAGATACTATAAATGCTTGTTATTAACGGCCTTGGCAATAGTTTTTGATAATTATTAATTGTTTTCAATAAGAAACACTCAATGAGTGGTTTTCTATCTATCCTACCTCAAATCCTTGACTGTAGGACTTGATTCTTGGTTTTAGCTAGGAAGAGTCGTGAGCTTTTGTGTTTATTTCTACAACCCACTACACCTAGGTTACATTATTATATAATTCAGTTGTCTTTTCTCGCCGTGACAACTTCAATACATTGTATGTTTTAACATTTTCAGGAAAGGATTGGTTTTTTGGTGTTATTTGTTTTCTAATTCATTTAATTATAACTTTTCCTGCAGAGATCTCAGCTTTAACAACCTAACAGGAGAAATTCCAAGCACTTTGAAAGTCTACCAAATACAGCAAAGATGTATGCATTTTAAATTATATGTATATTTTCATATTACAAATCATAGATAACAGACACAATGTGGGTTCATTACCTCATTAGTGGAGATGAAAAGGACTAGTTAATTAATGGCCTGATCAATTAGGCAATTTCCAATTTGATTAACTGGATGACTCCTAGATTTTGTCCTTAAAATGTATAAAATCAGGCAAAAATATCCTTTAGCATCAAAGTTAAACTCAAACAAACTTTGGGCCTGAAACAAAATTATATGCGACCAACTTGACAGGATGTTTCAAAGGTGAAGTAACTGAATGGCCTGTAGATACAAGCCCAGTAGTATGCCTACTAAAGGCTAAAATGCAAATATATGTCCTGACATGTCATTGAAATTATAGTTTTCCTTTAGTTAAGTACTAAATGTTGACATTTATTTAAGGATTTTTCAAATTTACATCTTAGTTAAGGTTGTTCCTCTTTCAAAGGAAAGATGTACGTATCAACACTCCTATCGCTAATAGGTGTGCTACCATTTATGTAATTTATTATTGTTAATATGAAATCATTCAAAGCATAAATATTCATTTAGCCATTGGATGTGTTAAGATTTGCATCTGAATTGTTAATATTGGTATTTTTTTTTTTTTTAGATATTTAACTGGAAACTTGCTAAGTGGAGAAGTGCCTCCTGGGATGCTGACTAGAACTTCTGGCAACACGTAAGCTTCTCTCCCAAATTCTATGTATTCAATTTGTTAACCAAAAATGTTAACGCATTTTTCTTTCTTAATCAATTTTACTTCAACCGAGCAAAAATATGTGTTATGTGTATGACCTTTGGTAATATGTTGCTGCATGCTTTGAAAGCACTTCCTCTATTTGATTGGTATAAATGTCAAAATGTGAAAAAAAATTGACACATTTATTGTTGATCGTAATCATTAGAAAAGTGATGATGTAGGACAAGGACCCCCTAATTGGGGTGCAAAATTGGAGGATGTTGTGCCTCGTGCGGTTACGAAAGTAATATGGGGATAAGTTAGAAGTCGTATTATAATAGAATTATGTTAAATAATAATAATTATAGTTATCTATTTAAGTTAGTCTTTTAATTATTTGTAGCACTATAATGCATAAGTCATTTAGTTGTAGGTTTCTATTATATTTTCATAGGAATTTATCTCTAAGCGAGTATAATTTCTTCTCCAAGTCTAAGTCTTTATAATGTTCCTATTGATGATCATGAATAAAGAAGAAAGCAGAATTAATTAATACCAAACCTTGTGTTTGAAAAATAATTTTTTACGTTCACTCAAAATCTAAAAAGGTTAGACTACCTTAGAATATAAGGTTTAGGTCTCCTCATAATCTAAATTATGTCATTGTTACGTATTCACATAACACGTTCAAAGAACAGTTGAAACCCACTTGAAGGACTTAATGAGGGGCTCATGTTAAAGGTGGGCTCATCTTGCCAAGGGGCTCATCTTCACATCATGGTTCCTAACAAGCGGGGTTACGTGGGAGCGACTTTAGTGGGGGGAAGTTTGTTAGAGATGGTGGAGTCTGGTTGATTTGCGTGTGCATCCGAACAAGCTATTATAGCGTCCGGATAGGAGAGCCACTAGGAGTACCAAAAAACAAGTATGTCGAGATGGAAGCCACCGAGAGCATCCGACACTGGGCATGTTTGGACGGGCTGGAAGAAGTGTTTGGACCGGAGTCATCAAGAGCATCAATTTTTTAGCCATGTCCAGATAGTGCGATCGTATGTTTGGACATGGCTAGACCATCCAGACGGCATCGCCTTAAGTCGCATGATTGCTGTTGCTGCATATTTAAAAGTCTCTTTCTGGGACTTTAGAATTATGCTTTTCTAAAAGCCAAATACTCAGAGAAAACATCAGAGAGAATATATAGTGAGGT
Source organism: Carpinus viminea (assembly GCA_013348765.1). Taxonomy (NCBI): domain Eukaryota; kingdom Viridiplantae; phylum Streptophyta; class Magnoliopsida; order Fagales; family Betulaceae; genus Carpinus; species Carpinus viminea. The sequence continues at coordinate 31,014,627 of CP054672.1, read as the reverse complement.
TTATGTGAACCTAAACTTCAAAAAAAGGATCCAAAGAATATGCATTTTTCATTGGCATCCACTATTATTGTATTTGTTTATGTGATTGTTAGCAACATCGTACGAATATAATGAGGATGATCATTTTGCTTAGCTTATGATGATTGATCGATAGCTAATCCCCTTATAAGTGGTGGAAAGAGCTTGTTGTTTTTCTACTTAAGTTAATTTGTAATTTTAATCTATTGGATTGTATAGAATGAAGTATGAGAACAATTGAATCTTAATATTATGATCATCTTTTGAAATTAAAGTTTTGGTTAATGTAATTTTTCTATAAATTTTTTTTAAAAAAGGAAGAAGATTACGGAAGAAATGAATCATGTTGCTTCTTTTGTATGCAGTGATCTCTCATATAACAGTTTTCCAGACTCAGTGTTATCAAGTTGTCCAACAAGTAATAAAGTGTAAGACTTCTAAGCATGTTTGTCTGAATGCAAGCGCTCATGGCCATATTCACTAAACTTTTCTCTTGTTATTTTCCACAGGAACTTGTTTTCAAGCTCTTTGATTGGAAATAACTTGTAAGTATCAACTTTATCTGTCGAAAATATGCATCTCAAATTTTTCTAGTGTTAACTTTCTTGATATGAGTAAAAACAAATTAATCCAATTTTGGTGTTAATAATAACTTGTTTTGGACCTTGATTGTTCCAACAGTGGCCTGGATTCGTGTTTGAGAGAAGTTGGTTGTCGTCAAAGTAAGTTGAAATGCTGGCTTAGTGTACTATTATTATTATTATTTATTCATTTTTTTTTTTTATCAGTTCACCAATAAATGAATTGTTCCCATAAATGACTTGTTTCATTTGCGTGAATTGTGTACCAACTCATCTTTTCTGAATTGAAAGTAGTGAACATATTTTCTTCCTTTTCTTGTTTGATGAATATTAATTCTATACGCCTAGTCAATTTATTAGTGATTACTAATTTGTTGTTACATTTATCCTAGAATCATACAACTTTCATATAAATTGCGGCGGAGATGCAGTAACCATTAATGGAAGTACTAGTACTGCATATGAGGCTGATAGAGATCTAGGTGGCCTTCAAAGTTCTACTACCTGAGTTCACAAACTGGGCATTTAGTAGCACTGGTCACTTTGTGGGTAACAGTGAACCAGAAAACTATATTGTGCAAAATTCAACCAGACTCTCTATGACCAACCCTGAACTTTACATGAACGCACGCATTTCTCCTCTCTCTACTTATTATGCTTTTTGTTTGGGAAATGGAAATTACAAAGTAAGCCTCCATTTTGCGGAGATAGTGATTCACTGATGATAAAAGCTATAGTAGCTTGGGAAGGCGTATATTTGATATTTACATTCAGGTAATAATTACAATATACTTCCACTTTCATCATGTAATTTTCAATTACTAGAGTATTTTGGTTGTTTGACATAAATGGATTAGAATATTGTAGGAGAGCTGGTTTGAAGGATTTCAACATTGTAAAAAAGGCTGGTGGAGTTGGTAAGGCAGTTAAAGAAATTTTACTGCTGTCGTGACTAAAATACCTTAGAGATCCGTTTCTACTGGCTGAAGGGGACAATTTCTATCCCAAAAGATGGAGTCTATGGTCCTCTTATTTCAGCTATTTCTGTGGATCCTGGTTGGTTATGTTTATAAGTTTGAAAGTAACCTTTCGAACTTGCATATATATATATATATATAGATTACTTATATCTTAGCATGATGTTAAATTATATTTCATTAATTTCTTTAAAGTATTTGATTTGAATCTAATTTCTTTATGGTATATATAGATGGATGTATATGTCTTTCTCTTCCACTTTTTATTTTATTATTATTATATTTTTTTATATTTGATGTACTACAAGAAATGATATTCATAAATCATATTGATGAATAAAGAGAATCAAATACTTTTCTAACATATTTATTTTCATTGAAGTATGCTAAGAGTTTCCTTATGACTCATGTACTTGGATGATATATTTATGTATCAATTACCTTGAGCAATCTAATATATGGCTAATTTTATGATTTCTTCAAACAAACTTTAAACCATTAGAAAATGGAGATGGTCTATCCCCAGGTGCAAAGGTAATTGTTATATAAAATATTTTATACTTTGGTTCTGTTTCATCTGGTGGAAATGTTGTCTAGGACAAATAAGATGGAACAAGGTATTTCAATTAATTAATATGTTTTTTCTTCAATATTTTTATATTTATATTCTAGGATTCTTCGGGATTTAGTTTTTATTTATTTATTTTGACCACTTTGCATGTGTATGTATGTGTTGAAATGCCATCTACAAAAAGTCAAGTGGAACAAGGTATTTGAGGCAATGAAATATTGTTATATATATAGATATATTTATTTAGTGATATATGTTCTTTCTTCTTTTCTCTTTGTTTTTTACTCATTTCCCATTGAGCACTTTTGCATGTGTATGTATGTTTGAATTACAATGGATGCTTTAAAATGTCTCTGATGAATGTCAAGAATTTTGTAATTTTCTTAGCCATGCTTGGTATTTGAAAGGGTTTGAATCAAAGCTGCAACAAACAACTTTGATGCTGCAAATAAAATTGGAGAAGGTGGTTTTGGTTCTGTTTATAAGGTATTTGCAAAATAAATATTTTCATTTTTTTTATCGTTGTCTTTCTTTCCTTTGAAGTGTTCTTATTCATAGATGAAAAAGTTTATGTTCCCAAATGTAGGGCCTTTTGTCGATGGCACCATAATTGCGATCAAACACTTTCTTCAAAATCAAAACAAGGAAATCGTGAGTTTGTGAATGAGATAGGCATGATTTCTGCTTTGCAACACCTCATCTTGTTAAGCTCTATGGATGTTGTATTGAAGGAAATCAATTGTTGCTAGTATACTGAGTACATGGAAAATAATTGTCTCGCTCGTGCTTTGTTTGGTAAGCTTTTACCATAATGCACTTAATTGTTTTTGTTGTGTAGTATTGATAAGATGCATATATGCATGGTCATTTACTGTTTTCTATTAATTTGATTGATTGAAGGGAGAAGAGCATGAGTTGAAATTGGATTGGCCAACAAGACAAAAGATTTGTGTTGGTATAGCAAGAGGTTTGGCCTATCTCCATGAGGAATCAAGATTGAAGATTGTTCATAGAGACATCAAGGCTACCAATGTCTTGCTTGATAAAAATCTCAACTCTAAGATATCTGACTTTGGTTTAGCCAAGCTTGATGAAGAAGATAATACCACATAAGCACCCGAGTTGCTGGAACTTAGTGAGTTGTTATGTATTTATTTAATGTCACAATGTTTCATATTATCTTTTATCTTGTTTTCATATGCCAATATATCGAAAGAGATAGAGAAGGGAAAAATTGAAAGTAGAAGAATTGTTAGTAAAGTTCAATTGTGCCAAAAAACTTGAGAAATTTCATTGTTTGAATTATTTTACAAGCTAGCTTGATTACTTCATGGTATTGATTCTATTTAACACATGCCATTAAAAACAAAAGGATAAAATCAATTAGGAATTATTGCCTTTAATATTAGCAGTTGTACAAATTCATGATGCTAAAAATGTTACCTATTGTTTCGTGATATGGTAGTGGATATATGGCACCTGAATATGCAATGCGGGGTTATTTAACCGACAAAGCAGATGTTTATAGTTTTGGAGTTGTTGCATTGGAAATTGTTAGTGGGAGGATCAACACTAGTTACCGAGGAAAGGTGGAATCTTTCAATCTTCTTGATTGGGTAATTTGAATCTCTTTCTTTCTTGCATTTATTTCTTTTACACTTCTTTTAATTTTTATTTCGCTTGTATTAATTTTATAACTTGCTCCTATCTCCCCGTTTCCAGGCACTGCTTTTAAAAGAGAAAGAGAGTCTGTTGGAACTGGTCGATCCAAGGTTGGGCTCTAATTACAATAAAGAAGAGGTTATGGTGATGATCAATGTGGGTCTCCTATGCACTAATGCTTCTGCAGCAGTTAGGCCTGCAATGTCTTCAGTGGTGAGCATGCTTGAGGGCAACACTGTTGTTTCAGGGTTGGTTTCAAATCCAAGTGTCTCAAGTAATGAAATGAAAGAGGCCATGTGGGAGCATTTTCAACAAATTAAAGAACAGAATATTATGAGTGATAGCCAGAAAGAAAGTGTTTCTTCTTCATTGATACAGAGTACATCAACGGATGGCCGCCCATGGACTGCTTCTTCTACATCTGGTGTTGATTTATATCCAGTTAATTTATATTCTAATTACTTAGACAAAAGAGCTTAGAGAAATTGGAGGAGCTTGATATCTCAGTTTCGTCTGTCAGTGAATCTTAACGTTGCAGTTGTTTGTTGAATATTTTTCATTTTCATTTTACAAGTTTTCTCGGATTATGATTGTGAAAGAAAAGGCATGATTACATATGTAAGATCCAAGCCTAGTTGACATTAGGTAAACTTGGTCTATATGGATCAAACTCATTAGTGTGCTATTATTATGGGATGATATGTTAGTTATACAAAAATTGTGGCCAGGCCACATAGGCATCATTATTTGCATGTGATTTTTAGTTTTTTTTAGTGTTTTAAATCAAATCCCATTCAATTTCCAAAAGAAAAATATTTCAAATCCCATTAGTCAATATCCTTAATTAAGGCCACAATTATGATTAAAAAAAAGGGGAAACTTCATTTCCACACCCCCCCTCTGAACTTCTAACCGATTTTAAAAATAACTTCTGAACTTTTAAAACTCTCACTTAGGTTTCATGAACTTTGATTTGCTCTCACATTGGACCCTTTTGTTAGTTTTCACCGTTAAACACAAATGATATGTATTTTTATGCCCATTATACCCTCACCCAATCCACTTCAAATTCCAAAAATGCTCAAAACTACAACGCCCACCCTAGCCCAAAATGACACCGTTTTTGGCATCTATTTTTTTTTTTAAAAAAAAAGAAAAAATATTAAAAGAAAAAAAAAAAGAAGAAGAAAAATTGGGGTGGCTAGCCAAAATGAGGTGGCCGGACCACCCCGATATTTTTTCTGGGTCCTTGTCATGGGGTAAATAGTGTGAACCCCATTCATCTTATGATAAACTCTGATATCATGAATAAATTTGTAGGCCTAACTCATTTCATAATCGGTTCAATAAAAGAGAATTGCTCATTCCTTATAAATATGCCCAAGATCTTCTCCACACGCAATGTAGGATTATTCCTTAACACAACGTAACATGGATGTATTTTGTTAGTTTTTCAATAAGAAAGCTCAGAGTTAAGTTTCTTATATATATATTTTTCTCAAATTTTAGATAGGCTCAAGCATTTTGAAAATTTTCTATACATTTGAAATGTGAGCAAATCATCTCATTGCTCTACATATTGTGTGCACAATGTATGTTTCTTTTTGTGTATATGTATGAGAAAATGACATATGTTCTTCACCTAATTGGATGTCAAATGAATTAAAGCTATAAACTAGTTTAATTGATTTATATCCTATCAAAGGATTGTACGAGAAATCAAAAGCAGAAAGATCAATAAAAATTATTTCAGCTTGGTGATGTACAATTGTTGAATCCAATTGGGTATGGGCCACTAACCTTTAACAACTATGGATAGGAAACTGCTTATTAAAAAAACTAAGGATGGGGAACTTATGTTAACAAAGAAAAAAAAAAGGTTGGGGGGGTTTGAAGGAGTTGTAGGAAGGGAAGAGAGAAGGCTGGGAATAAGGCATCGTAAATAACTACGAGCGAAAAGGACGAGAGGAGAGAGGCAGCAAAACGACCAACCCTCCTCCCCGTGTGGCTGCTGGGTTTTTTATACATCGAACTGTTTTAAAATGGTTGAGTTAAACATATTTTTCAAGAGAGAATTTAATTCCGTAATAAAGAAGCTTTTTGAAATCTTCAAAAGAAAAATTTTGTAATTTTCTTGGACTCCAAAATTTTCTTTAACTTGTTATTCTACGACCGTAAATCAAATTGATTTTTTTTTTTTTTTGGTTGTCTTTTTAACATACCTAAACAAGGGAAGGGAAAGAGGGGAGGGAGATTCAATCTAATGATCTTTATTTCATGATGCATGCTTTTTAATTGATTGAGCTACTCATTGAAAATATTCAAATAGATGAATTTGTTTTTGAAAGAACTGTTCAATAAAAGAGTTTTTTTTTTTTTTTCATTTATATTATGTTGAGGTTAAATAATGCCATTAAACTTACCTGGACGACTCTTAAAACATGCCTTACAGGTGCGATTTCGAATGCTAAAAAGGCTTGGTTTTCCTCATTGGACACTACTTGGTTTTAGATAAGATGATCAAAGGTTCAATCTAATAAATGATATCAGAGCCAGGGTCATGGGGTCGTGTTGCTAGAGCTTCATGTTGAGGGAATGATTGTTCAGGTTCAATAATGACCACTTTGTTCACTTAAACGGCTCTTAAAATATGCCTTAATAAAGAGGAGGTCACTAGTTAAAATCCACTCCCCCCTCTTGTGTGGACATGTCAAAAAAAAAAAAAAGCTTTTAGAACGTGTCTTAAATTACTTAAACACATGCTAAAAAGTTTCAAAATATGTTCATTATTCTCTTATCTTTATATACACATGCACATGTAAAGTGGTCAGTAAGGTACATTCACTACAAATTCCATTTAGATATTCGATCAATTGAATGATCCGATCAAAATCAACGGGACTAATGCATTATGATCGATCATATGTTTTTATTATGATTGATCGAACTAATTATATTACGATCAATCATACTAATGCACTAGGATCTACGATCCTACAATCCTATCAAGATCAATTATACAATTGTACTAAGTTCGATCTGGTGTTCTTATCATGATTAATTAACTAATGCAAAAGGATTAATCACATCTTCTTATCATGATTGATCAAACATTTAAATAAGAATAAGAAATATAAAACTTTAATAATACAATAAAAAAGAATTAATGTTTCTAAGTATTTTAATTTAATAGGAAAATTTGTTTTTAATAGGAACCCAATGCACTATTATTTAAAATAAATAAGTAAATATTTATTTTTTATATAAAATAAGAATAGAAAATAGAAAAATAAAAAATACTAATAATTAATATAAAATAAATAATGACATATTATCGGAGGTGAATTTTTGGGAAATAACTTTTTTCTATTATATATGTAAGGTCAATAGTATCACCCCAAAATTTATTTATTTATTTTTATTTGATTTTTGATGTTTTGATATTTCTCATCTCAATAGAAGCAACCACAAAGTGGCCGCTATTGATGCTCATTCAATAGCGGCCGCTATTAGTGTCACCGCTATTTGGACCAAATAGCGGCCACATTTTGGTGGCCGCTAATGACATTTTGAATTTTTTTTTTTTTTCTCTTCTTAATAGTGGCGACATCAATGTGGCTGCTATTGACCCTTAATTAGTGGCCACTTTTAGTGTTGCTGCTATTTGGACCAAATAGCAGCCACAAAATGTGGTTGTTAATGACATTTTGAATTTTTTATTTTTCTCTTCTCAATAGCGGCGACACTAAAATGGCCACTGTTGACCCCTAATTAGCGGCCACTTTTAGTGTTGCTGCTATTTGGACCAAATAGTGGCCACATTAGTCACTACTAATTGTTTTTTAATATATATATTTTTAAATTCTATCATGTTATTAAAGGCGACTTTTGAAAGTGACCGCTATTTGTTCATCATTTACAGCCACTAATAGTGGCGACCTTATAGTGGCAGCTAATATGAGGTCATTAGCGGCCACTTTCAAAAGTCACCGCTAATGACCTTTTACTAGCAGCCACTTTTAAGTCTCCGTTATTTATTTGGTTGCTAATGATGGTGTTTTTTATTTTTTATTTTTTATTTTGTGTAGTGATTGCAAATTTAAAAAGAGGTTAAACTTCAAGGGGTAAAACACATTTTCCCCTAAAAATAATTTCTTTCTTATTTTTGAATTGGAACGAGTTCTCACATCTCATAAATCTTTCCATTTATGATTTCCACTTAATAATATTCTTTCTCATCGTAAGATTCGTCGTAGCATCATCTTTTTTGTTACAAACATTCAAACGAAGCATTTGTCACACTAACCTTGAATAAAAACATTCAAAATACAGCCATATTGGCCCAGCACTTTTGAAACAATTCACAGCCTAACTAAGACGAGAGTTCAATGCAATACATATATTCTTCTGTTCATGTCTATTTCGGTCCATTTGAATATGTGATTTTAAAATTAGCAATTTGAAAACATGATTTTTAAAATGTAGTAAGGTATTTGACAAAATCACAGCTTTACCTTTGAAATCACAGTTTACCTTTTAAAATTGTGCGTTTTCACGAAAGCATCTCATTATCTATGATTGAAAATACAAATTTTAGAAATGACTATTTTTTTTTAAAAGGCAATCCTAAACCATCAATTTTCCGTAATTTAATTTAAAGTTATATTTTTTGTATATGAAATCATAATGCCAATTAAACGCACCCTTAGTGAAATAACTTCATTACTAGTTTGCCCCATACAAATGGAAGTCCTCTTTGTCCAACAGGAAGGCCAAAAGTTCTTTTTGGCTATTTCAACAAATTAACTCACCAAAATATCTAAAAATAATATATATATATCGATAAATATACTAGAAATGCAATGAGAGAAAATCGAACATTCAAAGATTAATGAAAACAAATGTTGATAATAATGACGTGGAAATAAGACCGAGACTCCATAACAATGCTGAGGAGATGGGTTTGACGACGTGGTCCTCCTCGACATCCATTTAATTATGATTTGACACAAGTGTTGATTGACACACGTAGTCATCCATACATCATTGACTGAAAACCATGTTGAATAGAAACTGTTGTCAGTCATTCTTGATGGCTGCAAACAATATATATATATATATATATATATATATATGTATATTATGATTTGTAAATCCTTTATAGTTGTGTTTGGAAAGGATTGGATTGGAAGAAGTGGTAGACTGTAGAAGATTCGATTGATAGTGGTAAAAAAAGTAAGAATGCTTTGTATAGAAAAGAAAATTTTTTGCTTTCAGTGATTTTTTTATTCAAAATGATAAAAAATTGATGCGTGATAAAAAGTAGAATATTGATGTTGATTTTGAGAAAAAAATTTGGGGATTTTACAAAGCCAAGCTAATCCCTTGGCAAACAAGGCCTATGAGATTGACATATTTGTTCTTTTCCATATCCACAAGAAGGAAATTCCAAGCAACTCTTCACAATTAATTCATTTGTATGGCGTGTAAGTTCTCTTTGGTAACAACCTTTTAGGTGTTCATTTCAATATCTCAAGATGCTTTAATTTTAACCGATGGTAAAATTAAAAATCTAAATTTGTAGGTAATTGATTGGCTTCATCCATATGAATCACAAATTAATCATTTTGAATCCAGGTACTTTGAAAGTAGTACCATATTGTACTTTTAGTGGCACGTGAATAATTTTTAATAATGTGATGCAATATATATATAAACAACTATTTTTATTGATATAAAATCAGTTTGGAGCAAAATGACAATAATATTTGATGTAATGTTAGTGTAATCTAATATAAAATAAAAAAATCGTTCTTAGCTAGGTTGTTGCGAAATGTCATTTTCACTCTCATTGACAAGTTTTTAGCCTCTTTCAGTCTTTGCTTTGATTTTTCCAATTCACTATTAAGAGTGTATTTGAGATTAGTTCGGAAAATAGAGATTTTAAAACTAAAAAAAATGACCATTAATTTTGAGAAGACATGAGAAAAACATGAATTTTCTTTTAAACACGGAAAAATATTGGAGAATTATCATGGCTAAATAATTTTTGCGTTAAACATCAATTTGTTTGAATAAAAATTGTCTAAAAATATAGAGCTTGATGGGATGCTCTAAGCTAGTTTACTAAAAATTTGAGCAAATAAGAATAGGATACACGGAATAAAAAAACTGAAAAAGGGTTAAACTCCCCATCAATAAATTCAAAACAACAGTACAATATAAAAAAAATAAAAACAAATAGGAAATGAGCTAAAAAATGGCCCGATTCTCTGAACCTTGGTCAACATACCAAAAAATGGCACCAACAAAATAACGTTTTGAGCGAGCCAAAAATCTGACTAACTTTGAAAGCACAACACCCTCCAAAAGAAAACTGTTGATGGAAAGGCACTAAATTCCCATACGGAACCGACTAAAATAAAGGTCGATATTGCGTGACATTTTCTTAAAAGCAACACATGATAAAAGGATAAAGGATGCATCTCTTTTCTTTATTTCTTTCATCTCCTTCAACTTTTATAAATTCACTTTCGGTCCTCCAGATAAATTCACTTTCGGTCCTCCAGACAAAACTTACATCAAGCTAAAGTGTTTGGCAACTTAGCATTGATGTAAATCAGTCAAAAGTTGATGTGTGTGTGTAAAAGTTGTGGGGATGGGTTTTTAATATTTTGTCTTGTTTAAATAGTAATCAAAATTTATCTAAATATATTTTTTTTAATATTTTGTAAGAAACACCGGTTATAAGGAAGAATGTTGTTTGATAATGTGAAAAAATAAGTTTTATTTTTGGGAAAAATTCAGTTTATCCCTTTGAAGTTTCAGGATTTTTTTAATTTGAACCCTAAAATTTCAAAATTGACAGTTTACCCCCTGAAGTTTTAAAAAGTGGCAATTTAAACCTTCCGTCAAATTGGACAGAAAACTATGAAATGATGAAATTGCCCTTAGTCTTTTTTTTTTAAAAATTTCGTCCATTTTAATGGAAGGTTTAAATTGCTACTTTTTGAAACTTCATGGGGGTAAACTACCAATTTTGAAACTTTGTGGTTCAAATTGAAAAACCCTTGAAACTTCAGGGGGGTAAACTGAATTTTGCCCTTTATTTTTTTTAGAGGAATAAAAAAAGGAGAGGGAGAGTTTAACTGGGACACACTGGTGCGGGTTGAAAACAGTTTAAAGGAAATTTGTATCCAATATATATATATTTTGAAAAGATACTGATCTCATTAAGGTAAAAGTCAAAAGCACGAAGCTTATACAACACAGAACAACAAAACTCTGACAAATCTTAACCATAGCCAAGACAAAACTATAGCCAAAATTGCGACTTCACCAGCTGGCTAACCTATGTGTGGCTTCCGATACTAGAACAGATATGCAACAAGCAGATACCAACAATATATAGGTGCAGCTAATGGAACCCCCACAACCTAAAGCCAGGGGACTAAACCATTCACAACCCAAAAGGGCAGGATGCCTTATTACAAGAAAAATAAGTAAAGCTAACTCATATGTCAGATCTGCATCAAACAACCAAGATCTAGAACATGAGTAGCCCAAACACAAAAAACAAAAAAAAAAAAACAAAACAAAAAAAAAAAAAAAAACAAACAAACAAACAAACAAACAAAACAAGAAACAAAAACAAAACAAAACAAAACTTAAAAACTCCACAAGTAGCAACAGAGAGTCCGCATCGAAGAGATCTTATGAAGACGCACCAAGGCTGATGAAGAAAAGTAGATCTAAGAAAGAGAAAATTAGATCTAGAGCAAGATCTAGAAATACAACTTAGATTTGAAACAAACGTCTGCCCGAAACGGAGACTGGAGGAAACACCGAGCATTGCTACCGTAGAGAGGGAAGAAGGGAAGATCTAAGGTTTTTTTACTATGGAATGATTAATATAAATTTTTTACTAGTTTTCTAAATCTAGATTTTCCCTCCTCAAGGCTTTTTACTAGTTTTGTTGCCTTGAGGAAGATGAAACAAGTTTTTGGTATCCAATTTTAAATGTCAAAGAATTGTCCTTTCGTTTCCTTTTTTTAGCCATGAGTAGTGTTTTACTATGGAATGATTAATATAATTTAAAAAAAAAAAACACTAAATACCTGACATTGATTGATGTAAAATATACATATAAAAGAATGTTTAATATAAAAAAGTGAAAATTGCTAATTTTGTAGTGATTTTTTTATTAAAAATAATAGTAAAAAGTAAATTGTGTAATATAAAAAGTGCAATTCTAATTCATTAGGATTAGATTATTTAAATTAGCTTTAGTTTATTTAATATTAAGATTAAGTTATTAAAATTAGAGTTTATTTGAATTTGAATATTAGAACTTTATGATTTATCACTTTAATCTTTATCTACTTGTATTTTTATATAAAGACCATTAATTATTAATGAAAATCAAAAATAATTAGACATATGTCTTCATGATCTTCTCATGATCACTACCCAGCCTCGAGTACCTATCATTTCATGACTAACGAAGATATAGCTAGAGGCATACAAATGAAAATCTTCAATTAAAGCACTATTAAAACATTTGCTTCTATCATATAGCCCCAACAAGCGAAAATCTGAAAAGTTACATCACTGAAGTAATCATTTGGGCAAAGGGGGTGACTATGCCTTTTATATATATATATATATGAAGGGTATTTTGTATTTATATATTGTAAATTGTTGTAGTTTGAAGAAAATATTGGTACAATATTTAGTTTGGGTAGAATATTGCAGATTGAGTGTTAGTTTGAGCATATACATTTTTTCTATTTTATAATTAAACCAAAAATAAACTGTGTTATAATGCAAGTAGACGTGAGATGGAATCACTCAAAAAAGATGGGTTGTGGTGTGGGAAAACAGTTAAAGGCAAGCCACTATAGTCATGGTAAATGAGACGACTCTTAGTCTCTTTTCAAAACTTTGCTCAGTAGCTATTTATATTTAACTTTGTTAAAATATTTTCTAATTTAAAATAAATAAAATAAAACTGTTCTAAAAGTCTAAACATATATAATTGATTAACAGGAATTCATTATCGATAGAGTTTATAGTTGTTTCTTTTATTGGCATTCACACAAATATAATTGAAACATCATGACAGATTGACAGTGGACAGACTGCATAGTAAGTGTTCTATCTTCACAATAAAAATTCAGCAGAAGAATACTAGAATCTTTATATATATATATATATATATATATATATATATATATATTTCATAAAGAATAAAAAAAATATATTAGCTAGTAATTAATTGATAGAGTATGAAAGTCTTATTAGACGGCTCCAACCAAAAACAAAACAACACTGGCAAGCATATATGACCAGTCAAGCAAATTATTTAGCCGTGGCCCATTTATATGGTCCCATGCAACTCCCATGCAAATATGTTCCTCAAGGCGTCAATGAAAATTACTGTTATCATCATCTTCCTAGCTAGTCTCTCTTCTTAATTTCATTGGGTGGTATATATAATTAATAACGTGGTTCAAAACAAGTCTGCAACATTCCTGATGAAGATTAATCTTACTGCTCACCCAGCTTTAATGCACAGTCAAATGCATCCAGATTCATTGCATGAGCCCAGCTCATCACGTGTATATATATATATATAAAAGTCTAGAAGATGCTTAAAAAATCATGTTGATGAATAAAGACTTAATTACGTGCAATCTCATCCCATCCCATCCCAGCAGCCAAGTTTCTTAAGTAAATCAATGAATTTTTGCATGCAATTACCACGAACCTTCTTCCTTTCGTCTTTAAGGATAAAGTTGTGTGGACCAACCAGATAAAGTTAAAAACAAGTGGCTTTATAGAGTTAAAAATAAAACATTAAAAAAAAAAAAGTTATAATTTTTTTACAGTTGTAAAGGTAGCCTTTGAATTGCAATTTCAGTGGATTGAAACAACGTTTTACAAAGATATGCACAAATTTGTAACGAATAGCCAAAGTAGACGTGATCGAGACTACTGTTGTAGATTTTTTACTCCTCAATTGGTCCCATTAAAGCTCGGGAATGTTGCCAAGAAGTTGCCAGAGCTTTTAATGAAATGATTAATGGAACCTATGTTATTCAGCATTTTAAGTGTTTAATTTATTAACATATTATTTTCGATTATTTTGCCTTTTATTTTATATTTTAAAATAAATAAATATTAATATTTTACAAAACAAAAATTCTAGAGAAAACTTCACAAAATTTTCTAAACTTTTACATGTTTTAAAATATTTTGAAATAAATAACTCTCAATTAAGAGTCGAATATTCAATTTCTTTCAATTAACTTTTTTTGTTATAACTTTTATTAAATTGATCTTGTCAAAATATTCAAAATACCATTTTTTATTATAAAAAATTATAAAGATTCAGACGTATATTTTATTTATATAAAAAAAAAACTTTGTGACATTTTTTACATTTTTGTAATTTTTTATAAAAAAAATAAGAATATTTTAGATATTTTGACAAAAATTCTAATAAAATAGAATTTTGAATGAAAGTAAAAGTTTAATGCCCTTAATCGGTAGTTTTAAAACTTTAAGAGAATAATATAAAAGGTGTGAAATTTAGATAAAATTTGTATTAAAAGAAAAAAGGCAAAACAACGTACGTAGAGGTAGAGCTGCCACTATCAATCAAGGCAGCAAGCAATGTCGGCGACTGGTGAGTTGACGTTGAACGCGCCAACTGGCCTTGGCTTTTTCCTCTAGCCGACGGTGTCAGCTGTCAAGTGCACTATTTTAATTTCTAGTATGACTTATCCAAGATATGAACAGATGTGAAAAATTCTGTATGACAACGTATATGTTTTGTTTAATGTTTGAAGATTCTTTAATTGAAAAAAAATTCTTAATAATAATGTAATCAACTTCAAATTCTTTAACTGTTTATGCCACGTCTTTTCAAAAAAAAAAAAAAAAAAACAATTGATTTTATTATTTTGATTTGTAAATCCTCTATGAGATCGACATATTTCTTCTTTTCCATATGCCACGCACAAGAAGGAAATTCCAAGCATCGTTGATCAATGACAAGAGATGCGACTTTTCTCATAGCTTCACAATTAATTCATTTGTATGACGTGTAAATTCTCTTTGATAACAACCTTTTATGTACGTGTTCTTTTCAATATCTCAAGATGCTTTAATTTTTAACTGATCGGTAAAATTAAAAGTCTAAATTTGTACGTAATTGATTGGCTTCATCCATATGAATCACAAATCAATCATTTTGAAATCCAGGTATAATACCATATTGTATTTGGTACTTTGAAAGTAGTACCATACTGTACTTTCAGTGGCACATGAATCATTTTTAATAATGTGATGTAAATTTTTTTTTTTTTAATAAACGAGTTATTTTTATTGATATAAAATCAGTTTATAGCAATATGCTTCATCATACAATGTCAAAGCTATAAGTTTGAAACTCTGTGGCGCTAACACTATCTATAACATACCCAATAGTTTCCCGGTCTATTACAAAACAACACTTTAAAAATGTTATCATCACAGTCAGTATATAAATATGTAGCATAAACCGATAAATCACATCTTTGGTCGTTGTCTCTTTCATCAATAACAATTCTTTCATAAACTTGATAACTCTTTCATCACCAATCAATAGTTTGCTTCAAGAAAAAAAAAATAAAATGAAAACTAAAGAGCTACCAAAAACCATTTTGTTATTCTTAAGCAAAACCTAAGAAAACAATAAATCCAAATGTGATGTAATTATTACATATAGTGTCTAGCTACTACGTATTCTATAATATAAGAACAGTTGACTGTTCCTATTATATGATATTAATATTTGATTTAATGTTAGTGTAATCAAATACAAAATAAAATAACAAATTGTTCCTAGCTAGGTTGTTGCAAAATGCCATATTCACTCTCATTGACATGTTTTTAGCATCTTTCAGTCATTGCTTTTTTTCCAATTCACCACTAAGAGTATATCTGAGATTAGGTCGAAAATAGAGTTTTAAAACTAAAATAATGATCATTAATTTTAAAGACACGAGGAAAATATGAATTTTCGTCTGAATGCGGAAAAAAATATTGGAGAATTATCATCAACATATTAATTCTTGAGTAGTGACATTAAGGTCAATGAATTTCCCAAGCGCGCAATACGCTGTCTCCCTCTGATTGTGGAAAAAAAAATGTTGGAGAATTATCAACGCTGATTAAATTTCGTAACCTATCGAAGTCTACAGTCCAAATTTGCACGTAATTGATTGCCTTCATATAGAAATCAAATCAATAATTGAGTTCAATTTTGGATGGAAATAATATGAATCACAAATCAATCATTTTATATGTTTTCCACCAAACATTATGTTAATTTGTACGTCTTCCTTAAAACAAAAAAGAAATAACTAGAGCATGAATATTTTTTCTAATTAAAGAAAGGTAAGCAGAAGAGATAAATTGCAATTATTTTAGCAGAACGTTATCATAGAAAAATTTGCCCATTGAGAGTTGTACAAAAAGGGCTTAAACGGTAAAAATGGTAATCGCCTAACTGAAACATCAGGTCATTAGTGAGACCCAATGTGACTTAGAGTAATAGAATTAAACATTATCATTTCGATAGACAAATTTTTACTATAATACATGCCCAACCACTTTATATATATATATATATATATATATATATATATATATATTTGGACTATATCATCATGATAGTCTAGATCTTGTTGAGCAGACCAAAAAAATCTGTCTTTCGTCATACCAATTTTCATAATCAGTTTCATAATTGATAAACTGCATCTTTTTCAAGAGTAGTATGAATTCTTCTATCTTGTAACTATATATATATCATATATATATATATAATTCCTCAGACACCTGAGATAGTGAGATGAGTTCTCACTATTTACGCATCTACTACGTACAGTTCAAAATAAGGGACTTCAAATGACGTTAACAGCTCAAAAAAAAAAAAGGACATGATTGATACTCATATTTTTCCATATGATATTTGTAAAACAACTTGATGTTTGGATTTACGTGCCGTCCCATTCCATCCCGGCCATCAGTCTCGTACAATTTCCTGGAACTTTCTTCCTTAGTTTTCATTGGTTTTCCAAAACTTGATTGCATGCGACTATTCCGTGTGAGGAGCAGATAAACTTGATCGGATTTGTTTGCCTTGTTTGTCAAACAATAATGGAATTCAAGATACCGTTAACAATAATTAAATTAAAATAAATAAATAAATAATAATTGGTATTAAAAGTAACAAAAAATATTTTATAGTGTATTTTATTTTAATATTAATAAATAATAAAATATAAAAATAAATGATGTAATATAAAAATAAGAATATTTTAATTTTAATTTTGATTTGATTTTTTTAAAAGTGAATAGTATGTAAAAGTGAAGTAGTTTAACAAACAAAGCCATTGCTTTTCAACATTAATGTTTTCGATTGGTGTTCAAGCAAGCTTATAACTAGCCAACAGCTTATAACGCTTTTATAATAGTTAACTAACGCTTTCAGCGGTTATTAAAATCGCTAACACTGATATGCAGGTTGGATAGAGGTATGAAAATCGGTTATAACACTTTTATTTATATATAATTATATAAATATATATTAATTATTTATATTAATTAAATAAAAAACAAAACAAAACGATACATCCCTCTCTCACTTTCGTTATATATTATTTATATTATATAAGTCTATAAGATGAAACCCTATCTTATTCTCCCAAACATTCACATTTCCTGAGTGCTCTCTCTCATTCTCACTGTTGTTTCATCTTAACTTTGAGTTCTTCCAAAGCATGGCCCTTTCTCACTTCCATTTCTCCTTCGTCTCTCAGACTCTCACCGTTAGGTTTTGTTTGTAGTATGTTTTGATCTTGGTTTCAAACTTTCAATGAGTGGTTTGTAGTGTGAAATAAACCCAAAAATATGAAAATGAAGGCCAAAATATAAAAAAGTCCAAAAGCCCATTTTTTAAGCTTATAACGCTAACTGATTATAAAATAACCTGATAAACAGGATTGATTATTGAAAATCCAATAACCGCCAAAGTGATTGATTAGTTGTGCAAATAACATATTCTTTCAGCGAACACTAATGCCGATAACCACACGGCAATTAGGGGTGAAATAATAAACCACAACATATCTTAAAATTGATATATGTATATGCAGGTTTGGATAATAATTTTCGCTGACGTCAGGTACACCTGTATTCCATTCATTTTTTTTTTTTTTTTTCTAAGCAAATAAAACCTGTATTCCATTCATTATTAGTGAGCAATAAATTTCGTGGCCTAAATACTATATATATATATCAAATTTACAAGTTGTCCGCAAAATAAAATACACAATTGCCTTAAGCTTTACACAATAATAGTTGACTAGCTTGTACGTTTTTGAAGTCTACTCTCTTTAATTGTCACTCTCAAACCAAAACCCGAAGTTATTATATTCGATCCCTTGCTTCCTCGCTGCTTTCCTAATGCATGTGTTTTCTTTGGCAAAATGAAGAAGAAGAAGATGTTTCTTGTTCCATTTCTCCTTGCTTCAACTCTCTCCTTTTGCTTGGCAACGATGGTCGCTTTCGGAGCCAATACTAATCCATTGCCGCCTGAAGAAGGTAAGCTGATCAGCACACAGATGTATGAAATTTAACCTGAATAAATCATGGTTTCATGACGATGCAATTCAAGTCTTTTTTTCACCCGAAAAAAAACTTGCATATTTGATTGGTTGGATTTGATCATATATATCTTTTGCAGTGCAAGCCTTAAGTGAGATAGCGAAGACGTTGGGGAAGACGGACTGGGATTTCAGCAAAGATCCATGCACTAAACAATCTGGATGGAGCAAACGAGAAGAAGACACATTGGCGGTAGTACGTCTTGGCTGTAACTACTCCAATGATGACACTGTGAGCAACGTTGTCAGCATGTAAGTCATATTTCTCTCCTATATACACTACTTACTCCCTTCACATACGCATCCGCCGACATATGTTTCATTGAGATTTTATTTTTTATTTTTTATTTTAACACCTTTGTTAATTATATATCTCGTCTACATCTTTATTCTTTTAATGAAAATGTATTACTAACAATGGGAAATATTTACATAAAATAGAACTCAACTTTCATTTTGAACGAAAATACATGCACTTTGCAAACAATTATCACCGGCCCGTACTTTCCAAGTTTGAAAACTGACACTCGTCACTCAATTCTAAAATTATTTAACAGTAAGCTTTTTTTTTGTTATAACTAAAATTATTATTATTATTATTTTTTCTGATGTTGGTTCTTTCGTCTCTTTAAAGGGACAAAAATTTGCCATTTATTAATAATTTAATAATAATTAACATGTTATGCCTTTGAACACCAATCACCATGTGGCTTATTAGCTGTGACTAGAGTTTACTGACTATTTTCACCTATTTATCTCTTCTTTTTCTCTCCATTTTAGTAAACAAAGATCTTCCTTCTTTCTGTATCAAGGACTTTGGGTCTCAGCTTTAGTTATGCAATGTTGTTAAAAAAAAAAAAAAGGCATGAGAAAGCATCTAAACAATTAGTTAGATTTAGAGGCTAAGCTTTCATCTTATTTATCTTAAGTATTTATGAATAATGTATATTAAAATTATTATTGACATAATTAATCTTTTATTAGATTTTGATCAAATCTAATTTTAATATAAATATCATATATTTTTTCTTTTCCTTTCTTCTTTTCTCCATGGATACGCCCAGAGACCCCTCACTGCTACCTACGGCGGAACCCGCGTGGGTAGGGCCGCTCACCCACTGAGGCCCCTTAAGAGTGACACCTAGTTCGACAGCGACAGCTCTGTTTTCTTCCACAAAATCTCCTGCAAGTTCCTCAACTCCCTGCCAAGCTCAAGTTCTCCTCCAGAACGACAGCTGAGATCATCCAACCCTCAAGGTTTATGCTTGGTTGGGTTTAATTTGAGTCTTTTCTTTCTTTTATGATAGTTAGGTGTTTAATATGTCATTTTGAAATATGGGTTTTGTTTGTTCAGTGTAATTCCTCGGAATTGAAGTTTGATTCAATGGGATTGATTGCTCTCTGATTTTCAGATTTATTGAAAAGCGGAGATCTTTGTTTCTTGCCCGGCCTTGTTGTAATGTCTTAGGATGTGGTTCTGATTTGGTTGACATTGATTGTTCACTTTCAAGAGCTGGGTTCTAGAGTTGGGAGTGAGTGGGTTGTAGAGCCGCCTCGGTCACTGCGACCAGTGGCTGGGTCACGGGAAACCCATGCAGATCACTGCGATCCGCTTCCTCCCGTCATCGCTGGCGTCAACCTCACCGTCCTCCATCACCGCCGGCGTCGGACAATACTGGCAGCTAATCATGAAGATGAGATAAAATATTTTTATTTTTAATGGGTTTTATATGAGATGATCCTGCTCCGTGTTTCATTTCTATCCTATATACTATTTTGGCTTATGTTATGTTACCAAGGCCCAATGGATTAAAAGGGTTAAATATCTAATATTTCTTTAGGATTTTATAATTTTATTTTTTTTTTAGGATTTGATTTTTATAAGAAATTCTTATAGTTTTGATAAAAGATCAATTGGTCTTATTAGTTACGTTAGTTAACTTAATTGTCATGTGAATAATAAAATTAAAGATAAATAGCATTTTTTTTGCATATTATGTATGATATGAGTTCATATTAAAGAATTTAATAGTTTAGCTCAACTTGAGTTAAGCCTTTTCAAATAGCATTCTCAACGAACTCAAGCTTAAGCTCAAACTCGAACTTTAAACAAGCTTGAACACATTTCTAGTTTCTCGAATTCTTTGCTCAAATATACATCTTCGTAAACGGTCTTGAAATCTTAAAGCTCGACTCACTGAGATTCGCCCTACTTTATATCATCCTTCATTGACTTCATCTTTTCAAAGCCTACAATATTTGATCTACCTCAAAATCTTGTCCGACACTCCTTAATAAGTCTTCATCTTTACTAAGATGGCGGTCATAGGATGGTGGTCGGTTTTGGTGTGGGTCTTGGTGAGAATAGGCTCACTGAATCCCATCATCATCATGGGCAAGATTGTCCCTATGATTATGAATAGGACCATAAGCGCCCATTATCTCCCGTCTAGCATCTCTTTTGCATCGTATGCCTTTGCGGAGCTCTTGCACTTTGGCTCTCAAAGGACCTCCTTGTCACGAGCGGCGTCGTTAAGAGGATCGTCACCCTTGCCTTGATTGATCATGATCAGAATAAAGCCTGCTCTAATACTAATTGACCTAGTGTAAGACTAAGGTAACTAATCAAAAGGCAACGTCTTTGATTCTACAAGGAGAAGCATCTTCGTCTTTTACCCAAAAGATTAAAACAAGCCCATAAGCTAGAAAAAGATAAAACTCCACAGAATATTTGAAAAAAAAATTCTCTGACTTGATAATTATTCAATTGATTGAGTTTTACATAATAAGCTAGCCTATTTATAAAAGAGAAATCGTTGTAACAAAGTAAATCTACTTCTAGTAGAGAAAGTAAATCTAATCCTAGTAGGGAAAGTAAATATAATCCTAGCAGGAAATTAAACATAATTCTAATAGGAAAAGAATTAGAAATTCAAATAAATAAATAAAAGTAAAACTCTTTAGTCTTTGGTGGGCCATGGACATGCATCCTACATCACTCTGTCGATATGCCTTGTTGAACAACGTAAATCTATATTTTGACTCTTTTTTATCTCTTTTTCAATTCCATTATTCATTATTGTTGTTCACGATCGTAACAACAATATGGTAATTAGATATTATTGAAGTTGTAATTATTATAATATTTTTAAGAATGGCCACAACATCCTAATCTTACAATATTAATCACATAAAGATTATTTATATTAACTTTATAAACAAAATTAAACATCGATGTTGTGATTAATTCATAAATATAATTACTTTACCCCACATGGAGATTATTATTTATATGATTTAATTAGAATAAGTTGGTCAATTTGGCATTAAAAATAATTTTTTCTTAGGCTCACATGTACATGAAAATTTTTATTTATTAATGTTCAAATTTACTAGTCATATTAAAAAAAATAAAAAATTATTTAGTAAATTCATGTGTGATGTAACCTTTGCCCACAGGTAGGTTAGAATTTACTATTAAATTAACATTAATTCATTTAAATAAAGTTACTTCTTAGCATTAAAGTATCTTATTTTTCTTGGTCATTGTATGTAGTTTTACTACTTTAATTATCGGTGTTTTATGTTCCAATGCTTTCTAGTGATAATTCAAAAAAAAAAAACATTTCTATCCAGTGAGGCATGAAAGCTTAATCATCACTTTAATCCATTGGCCTTTCGTGCTCAAGAGTTATGGAACTTTTTTTTTATTGAGTTGAATTATATTATATATATAAACAAAACAAACAAATGAATTGACTTTAATTG
This sequence comes from Carpinus viminea, assembly GCA_013348765.1. Classification (NCBI taxonomy): domain Eukaryota; kingdom Viridiplantae; phylum Streptophyta; class Magnoliopsida; order Fagales; family Betulaceae; genus Carpinus; species Carpinus viminea. The sequence continues at coordinate 30,992,336 of CP054672.1, read as the reverse complement.
CCTTGAGATGATGTCCACAGCTGGATAGTGGACACAGAAGGTCAATTATATTTAAAGTCATAATAGACAAGATTATAATTTTTTTACATAAAAATATGGGGATTTGCCTTTGCCTACCTAGGGTTAGGAGATGAAAATCCGCCCGTAAAGCATGCCGATGGGTGAATAATGGATGCCAAGCTGTTTTAATTGCTCACCTGAACATCCCTACAAATAATTACATTTGCCTCTCTCTGTCTCTCATCTTATGAGTTTTATTATTTATTTTAGGCACACACTTGCATTCATAAATCATAATACTTTTTAGATGTATTTCACAGAAAGCACTCACAACTTTGTGAAGAAAATGAAAAAATATTATCTTACTAATGAAGAATTAAGCATTTCATAAAATTGGTCTTTGAGAGAGGGTACTTTTATAAAATAAATGTTCTTTGATGTGAGACTATTTTAGCACTTTATACAAGCGGATATTTTTTGTCATATATAAGTATATATATAAATATTTATTGTGTGGCTTTAATATATAAAGAAATTCTAAGTAACTCATCTTAAAATATTGAGAGAGTTGATTCTTTATAAAATACCCAAGGTCTTGTCCAGCAATATGAGACTATTTCTCAACACCATCTATCACATGCAAACTATTTTCTTGGTCCTTGTCACAAGGTAAATGTGGCAACATTTGTCTTGTAGTTCTAATACCATAAGAAATTTATGGACCTAACTCATTTCATAAAACCTCTTATAAGAAATGGGTCCATTCTAAACATATCAAAGGTCTTGTCCACACAATGTAAGACTATTTCTCAACAACAAAATTAAGCTTTTGTATCAGTTGTATTCTCTTTGAAGGGAAAGGTACAATTTGATTAGAAAAGTTCTTTAGATCCTTTAGCCTTTAACTTGTGATTTTGCTGTCATATATATATATATATATATATATATATATAAAATATATATGTGTGTGTGTGTGTATGATTCATATGAGAAGAAAGTTGAGCCCATAAAATCCTCTCTATTGGATGTACAGACTCTCTCAAATGCCAAAATTCTCATACACTAAAATTTGACATTTTTACATCCAAAATGAGTACTCATAACTTTTAGTTTCTTTCATTAACTAACTTTCATGTGGATTCATATCTCTATTTGCTCACATTGACTCTATTTGCTCATATTGTGACCTCACAACTACCTTAACGGTTAATTCCGGATGGTTCTTAGGCTGGTCAACATGTATTTTTTTTTTTTTCTCTCTATATATATATATATATAGATGTTTTCATGAAGGATGATTTAACATGAGAGTCTTATTCCTTCTTGAAACCGGTTAACAATTCTATTCTAAAATTTGCAAACATCCCAACTCTCAAAACTGAGTTCTGATCGCCCATTTGTTCCTGTTTGTGAAATGTTTTAAAGGTTTGTTATCAAGTAAAATTCTTTTCTTATTTGTAGTGGTGGAGTTCAATCAGCTTTGAAATCTTCCTCCAGAGCTTGGCAAATGTCCTATAGAAAGATTGTAAGACGATCTTGAATATTCCCTCTGACAAAAAACTTACAGATGTTGAATCTTGAGGCTGATAACATTTTGTTTATACACATTTGTTGTTGTTGATGATGATGATGTTGTTATTATATTTCCTCATGAATAATTTTACTGAGCTGCCTAATTCATTTGAGGGCTTAGCACATTGAAGGACTTGTAAGCTATTATTTTCATATGCAAAATTTTGCTTAACATTTTTCCATTTCTTTTACTCCTTTTGTCCATTCAACTTTGCAGTCGAATCGACAATCACTTTTCTGGAAAGATACCGATTATATTCAAACTGGACAAATTACAAGATTGTGAGCTTTATTCATTTTCCTCTTCTTTTTAATTGTATGAAGGATTTTGTCGTTATTTAGTTATGGTTGTTACTATCCTCATTAAATCAAATTTTTGGTGACAGAGCTATTCAGGCAAGTGGTTTGAACAAATTCCTCTGGCATTGCTCATTTGAAAATTTAATACTTGTGAGTATCAACTTTTTATGTCACAGCTATAAATCATTTTCACCTGGAATTGCATTTGAATTAATTTATTCTTTGTTGAATCTGATATGCAGGAGAATTAGTGACTTGAATGGATCTGAACAACCTTTTTCACTTGATAATCTGACAAAGTTGAAAACACTGTTAGTTAAATGTTTCAATGACATAATTTTCAAAGTACCCATCCTTATGGCTACTCTAATATATATATATATATAAATTTACAGGATATTGAGGAATTGCAATATTACAGGAGCTACCTGACTATCTCATAGGACAAAGCTGACCTTGTTAGTATAGTAGCGACTTTTCCTTCATTTTCTATTTGCTGATATTTCAAAATGCTCTTAATAATGCTTTAATGCTAATTTATGGATCATTCAGTATTCTTGCATGGCATAATTCATTTTCCTCTGCTTGTGTTGATTGACCTAAACAACTTAGGTGGCATTCTTGATATGGAATTTGTGATTTTTTACCTAACAAAATATTTATAATTTGTTCTAAATTACTAAGCAAAATATTAAACAATTTATTTTCTTTTCTTCCCGTAGCTCTGTTGAGCATATATTGTTCTTTTGGATAGAAGCTGACATTTCTAATCCAATATTTCTGTTTTTTTTTTCTCCACCTTTTGCCAGTTGCTTAAGCCTTCTAGACTGTGAACATGATTGTTTGACAGGATCATTTGTGTTTTGGTGCATGAACTATTTGAGACAAACTTTAATTTTTCATTTCATTTGCTTGGTGGATTCTCCCCATTTTGACTTACTTTTTCCATTTCAAGTTCTCATTCCGATGTAGATCGGGATGCCGTCCGAAGGACCTTTATCCAATATTCGATTATTTTCGGTTAATAACCGATAAGTGGCCAACTATTTTGACCGATATCAGGGCTACTTGAGTCACACCAGAAATTTGGCATCGCACCAAGCGGAAGAGTAATCACTACTCAGAAGCCTCAATATTGAAATTGAAAATACTGTTTATTGCCCATAAAAAAAAAGGTACAAGGACTTTTATAGGTGTTTGCTTATTCTAAACCAAAGTGGATAAGGAAAACAAAATACAAAGAAAGAAATACATAAACAACTATAACTATACTTTGATTAACACGTGGAGAGCTTCTTCGAGAATTCTACTTGTATTTGGAAACATAATTCCACCCATACCCACCCAATGAAATTGGACTTCTCCACATTAACACGACTTAGGCAAAACAAGATAAATGCAGACTAAAGACACGTACTCCATCACACGACCTCCTTTTCCCACCCACTTACAACCTAAACCAAGGCCAAGGATTTGAAAGTGCTTTTAAAAAATTTGCTTTCTACTAAATTCTTTTTTGACTGTTTATGATTTAATAATAAAATTGTTCTTGTTTTTGATAACTTAATTTTTATGAGTTAATAATTGTTTGTTTAACTTTGTTTTTGATTCAAAATTAAAACTAATAATTAATTTAGGATGATATTTGTTTTCTAAATTTGATTTATAACTCAATTTTGTTGCTAATCTCAAATTTTGCTAACCTCAAGTTGTTCTAATCTAAATTTATGCTGTAAAAAATTACAATTTGATTTTTTTTTTGTGTTTTTTATATAATACAAAGAATGTATGCATTTTAAAATTAAGAAACCATAAATAAATGTTTGATTTGTTGAAATTCTTATATAATAACGAATGTCAATTTATTTGTTTGTTATGTATATTTCAAAAAGAATTATTTTTAGAGTGCTATTTGTTTCACTCATTTATTTTTTTTATTTAGATCTCAGCTTTAACAATCTTGGAAAAAATTCCGACTTTTGTCTATACAATGCAACTTACATGTATGCATTTTAATTATGCTATATCTTTCAAATTTTATTAATTACTTGATAGAATGTGGATGTCATTTCATCTAATTTATCATTGTAAATATGAAACCACAAATAATGCTTTCGATGATTAATATTGATTTTGTTTAGATATTTAACCCGCAACTTGCTGACTGGAGAAGTGCCTGTTTCGATGCTCAAAGCGAACAACACGTAAGCTTCTTTGCAAAATTCTATATGCCCAATTTGTTGACCAAAATGTCTACGTATTTTATCCATATCGTTAGGTGGTATTTCATTAATAATGATAATTATATTTATGCATCTTACCTTGTTGACTCTCTTCTGGAACTTTATTTGACTTTATATATATATGACGCAGTCAGTTACTTGTGTGCTTTGATAGCATTTCCGCCACTTGATTGGTCTAAATGTCAAAATGTGAAGAAGTTAACTTTGACGCATTTAATTAGTGTTAATCTTAATCATTCGAAAGTTCATTAATCAATTATGAAAATGAGGGACTGAAAGCATATTATTTCAAGTTTTAATCATTTCAATGCCATGATTTTCTACTCCTGAAAGTTCCCCAACTGTTTCTACTCGATCTCATTGATTTTATTTCCAGAGGATTTTTCTAAATATGTCAAAAAGGATCCAAGGAATAGGCATCCACTATTCTCGTATTTGTTCATGTAATTATTAGAAACATCATAAGACTCTAATGAGGATGATAATTTTAGGTAGGATTTGCTTAGCTTATAATCCCCTTATGAGTGGTTGAAAGACTTGTCATTTTTCTGCTTAAGTTCAGTTGTAAGTTTAATCTCTTGGATTATATCGAATGAAGTAAGAGAACAATAAAATATGAATAGTACCATCTCTTCGAAATAAAAGTTTTTGGTTAATGTAATTTTTCTAAAGAAAAAATTACGGAAGGTAATGAATCATGTTGCTTCTTTTGTATGCAGTGATCTTTCATATAACAATTTTACAGTTGGTGGATCAGTGCCATCAAGTTGTCAAACAAGTAGAGTGTAAGACTTCTAATCATGTTTGTCCGAATGCAAGCGCTCATGGGCATACTCACTAAACTTTTCTCTTGTTATTTTCCATAGGAATTTGTTTTCACCTTCTTTGATTGAGAATAACTTGTAAGTATCAACTTCATCTCTCGAAAATATGCATCGCAAATTTTTCTGATGTTAACCTTCTTGATATGAGTAAACACAAATCCAATTTTGATGTTAATAATAACTTGTTTTGGACCTTGATTGTTCATTTAACAGTGGCCTGGGTTCGTGTTTGGAAAGCATTAAATGTCCTAGAAGTAAGTTGAAATGAAATGCTATATATTTCCTCAAGATCATTGTTACATTCTCATGATTACCTTTGTTTTTCCTTGTCATGGTATGGGGGATTTGGACATTTATATCCAAAACGTTTATAATAGGTGTGCAATTTCTAAAGAATGAGAGTTAATTATGTAGACCTTCATATTATGAATAAGTATAAAAGATTGAATAAAATTAAAATTGAAAAAAAAAGGATAAAAATATAAGGTGTTCAAATTGAAAGTAGTGACCACCAAGGGTTGGTTTTGTGGTTCAATGGTCCAAGGAATTTCCTAAGTGATCAAGGCATATACTAGGGCGTGGGTTTGAATCTCTGCAATGGATAATCTTCACATATGCCTAATTGATATTAGCCGTCTTGGATTCCACAATTGATCTAGTGAATAGATTTTCTTCCTTTTCTATTTGATGAATATGAATTCTACGCCCACCTGTTTGTTTTTACTAATCTATTGTTGCTTTTAATGCCAGAATCATACAAACTTCATATAAATTGCGGCGAGAAGTAGAAACCATTAATGGACGTAGTATTCCATATGATGCTGATAGAGATCAAAGTGGACCTTCAAAATTCTACAAAAGTCCACAAAATATTGGGCATTTAGCAGCACTGGTCACTTGGATGATAATCTCAAATGACAAATATTGTGCAAAGTTCATCTAGTCTCTATGATCAACCCTGAACTGTACATGAAAGCACGCATTTCTCTCTCTCTCTACTTATTATGCTTTTTGTTTGAAAATGGAAATTACACAGTCAACCTCCATTTTGCGGAGATAGAGTTCACTAATGACACAACATATTACAGCTTGGGAAGGCGTATATTTGATATTTACATTCAGGTAATTATTATAATATACTTCCACTTTCATCATGTAATTTTCAATTACTAGAGTATTTGCGGTTGTTCAACACATAAATGGATTAGAATATTGTAGGAAAGCTGGTACGGAAGGATTTCAACATTGTACAAAAGGCTGGTGGAGTTGGTAAGGCAGTTAAAGAAAATTTTACTGCTGTCGTGACTAAAAGTACCTTGGAGATACGTTTCTACTGGGCTGGGAAGGGGACAATTTCTATCCCGGAGAGAGGAGTCTATGGTCCTCTTATTTCGGCTATTTCTGTGGATCCTGGTTGGTTTTATGTTTTATAAGTTCCTTTTAACTTTCGAATGCTTGAAAGTGAACTATTCTTAGACTTACTTATATCTTAGCATTTAAATTAATCTCATTAACTTCCTTAAAGTATTTGATTTGAACCTTTTAATTTCTTTATGGTATATAGATGGGTGTAATTTTTTTTTCTCTTCCACTTTTTTATTATTTTATTTTTGTTTTATATTTTACTACTTCAAGTAATGACATTAAAAAATCATATTGATGAATAAGAGAATCAAATACTTTTCTAACTATTAGTATGTGTTAAATATATTGGAGCGGAAGAAGGAGAGAGAGCGGAAGCATATAGGACTACATTGTATTGAGTATGATATATTATATGTTGAGAATGATTACAGATGCATCTATATATAAAGAGGCTAAAAGTGATAAGTAAGAAACCATAAACTAATTAAGATAGTGAATAAACCCAAACAAAAAGAACAATAAACCCTAGAAAAATAATATATAAAATATTTTAACAATTTGGACCTTTGTTTTCATGCATTACTTGGTTAAATCATAAATTTTTGTTTCAATTACCTGACAAGATGTTTTTTCTTCAAACAGACTTTACACCACCATCAAAAAAATGGTATATCTCTAGGTGCAAAGGTCGGGATTGTCGTTGCTTCTATTATAATTTTGGTTTTGGGTATCCTCTGGTTGAAATGCCATCTACAAAAAGTCAAGTGGAACAAGGTATTTGCAAGGCAATCAATATTGTTATTATATAGATAGATATTTATTTCATATATATGTTCTTTCGGTTCTTTTCTCTGTTTAGTTTTTTTTTTTTTTTCATTGAGCACTTTGCATGTTTATGTATGTTTGAACAATACAGTGCGTATATTACGCTTTAAAATGTCTCAATTTCTCAAACTATGATGAATGTCAAGAATTTTGTAATTTTCTTAGCCATGCTTGGTATCTGACTTGGCATCTTCTTCAGAGTTAAAGGGTTTGAACTTGCAAGCTAGTACATTCACCTTAAGGCAAATCAAAGCTGCAACAAACAACTTTAATGCTGCAAATAAAATTGGAGAAGGTGGTTTTGGTCCTGTTTATAAGGTATTTGCAAAATAAATATTTTCATTTTTGTAGTGTAGTTCTTTCCTTCTGAAGTGTTCCTTATTCATAAATGAAAAAAAAGTTTATGTTCCCCAAATGTAGGGCCTTTTGTCAGATGGCACCATAATTGCAGTCAAACAGCTTTCTTCAAAATCAAAGCAAGGGAATCGAGAGTTTGTGAATGAGATAGGAATGATTTCTGCTTTGCAACACCCTCATCTTGTTAAGCTCTATGGATGCTGTATTGAAGGAAATCAATTGTTGCTAGTATCAGTACATGGAAAATAATAGTCTCTTCGTGCTTTGTTTGGTAAAATTTTACCTTAATGTACTTTACTGTTTTTGTTGTGTAGTATTGATAAGATGCATATATGCATGGTCATTTACTATTTTCTATTAATTTGATTGATTGAAGGGCCAGAAGAGCATGCCTTGAAATTGGATTGGCCAACAAGACAAAAGATTTGTGTTGGTATAGCAAGAGGTTTGGCCTATCTCCATGAGGAATCAAGATTGAAGATTGTTCATAGAGACATCAAGGCTACCAATGTCTTGCTTGATAAAAATCTCAACTCTAAGATATCTGACTTTGGTTTAGCCAAGCTTGATGAAGAAGATAATACTCACATAAGCACTCGAGTTGCTGGAACTTAGTAAGTTTTGTGTATTAATTTAACATCACAATGTTTCATATTAATTGAAAGTAAAGGAATTGTTAGTAAACTTCTATAAATGTACTGAAAAAAATTCAGCTTGAGAAATTTCATTTGCTGAATTATTTCACTAGCTAATTTGATTACTTCATGGCAATAATTTAGTTTACCCATGCCATTAAGAACAAAAAATAAATAAATAAATAAGCAATTACAAATTATTGCCCTTAATATTAGTAGTTTTAGAAATTCATGATGCTGAAAATGTTGCCCGTTGTTTTGTGATTTGGCAGCGGATACATGGCACCTGAATATGCAATGCGGGGTTATTTGACCGACAAAGCAGATGTATATAGTTTTGGAGTTGTTGCCTTGGAAATTGTAAGTGGGAGGAGCAATGCTAGTTTCCAAACAAAGGAGGAATCTTTCCATCTTCTTGATTGGGTAATTTGGATCTCTTTCTTTCTTGCATTAAATTCTCTTACGCTCTTGTTAATCCTTACACTGCTTGTGTTTGTTCATCTTAAATTGTTGGGTTAGGGAATTGTTTCATGATGAATATCCAATTGTCATATTTGTAAAGCAAGAAAGTTGACAAGGTTCCTAACTCGTACCATGTTGTGCTAACTAGAGGCCACAAATTTTATACCTTTTTTTCATCTCCCTGTTTCCAGGCATTGCTTTTAAAAGAGAAAGAGAGTTTATTGGAACTGGTTGATCCAAGATTGGGCTCTAACTACAAGAAAGAAGAGGTTATGGTGATGATCAATGTGGCTCTCCTATGTACTAATGCTTCTGCAGCAATTAGGCCTACCATGTCTTCAGTGGTGAGCATGCTTGAGGGCGGCACTATTGTTCCAGTGTTGGTTTCAGATCCAAGTGTCTCAGATAAGGAAATGAAAGAGACAATGATGGAGCATTTTCAACTAAGTAAAGAACAGAATATGCATGCAAGACAAATAGAGAGTGTTTCTTCTACATTTATACAAAGTACGTCAACAGATGGCCCATGGACTGCTTCTTCTACATCTGCCGCTGATCTATATCCTGTCAATTTAAATTCTAATTACTTGGAGAAAAGAGCTTAGACAAGTTGAAGAGCTCTATATCTCAGTTTGATCACCAAAATAAATTTTAACGTTACAATAGTTTGTTGTATATTTTTCATATTTATTTTACAAGCTTTCTCGAATTACCGTTGTGAAAGAAAATACATGGTTACATATGTAACATCCAAACCTCAAAATTAGGTAAACTTGGTCTATATGAATCAAACTCATTAATGTGCTATTATTATTGTGGGATAACATTTTAGTTTCACAAAAACCCTGGCCACGCTGCAGGCATCATTATTTATTTATTTGCATGTGATTTTTAGTCTTTTACAGGGTTTTAATTCAAATCATATTAGTTGATATCTTTTTATTAAGGCCCCAATTAAGATTAAAAATATATTACCATTTAAAAGATGGAAAGAAGTAAATGTACAAGATATTGAGATTTAAGAGAGAGAAATGAAGAAAGATAGAAAGTCACATAGAAAGAAAAGTTCCAATTATGGTAAATGGGTTAGTTAATGCTCTTTAATTATTATTTTTTTTATCGAACGGAAATATTTTAGAATTTAGTTGATAAAAGATTAAGAGCATAAAAGCTCAAGTAAAAAGAGTTTTGGGCTAAAGTTCATATTTAAGCTTTTATCAAAAGTAGGTTTGATCATTTTAAAGTTTTTAGATCCTTAAAAGAGCTTTTAATTTTTTTACCAAATATATATTTTCTTCTTCTTAAACAAAATTTTTGAGTGTTAAAAGTATTTTTAAGCCTTCAAATGCAAATTTCAAATAGGCCTTTAAAAGTAATTATTAAGGCCCAACTATGACAATATATATATATCATGTTGAAATAATTCAATATGCACTTTTGACAAAGCTTAATAAAAATATTGAAACTTTAAAAAGTTTAATATCATCAAAATTAGTATATTATGTATGAAAAGTTCCAATTATGGTAAATGGGTTCTATTAATGCTCTTTAATTATTATTTTTTTTATTGAACGGAAATATTTTAGAATTAATTAATTTTTTTTTCTTTAGATAGTCTATAAAAGTAATTAAGGCAAACTATGACAATATATATATATATATATAATGTTTAAAGATAAACATTTCATAGCCAATTGAGTTATCTTAGACATATTTTAGAATTAGTTGATAAAAGATTAAGAGCATAAAAGCTCAAGTAAAAAAGAGTTTTTGGGCTAAAGTTTCATATTTAAGCTTTTATCAAAAGTGCGTTTTAGTCATTTTAAAGGTTTTTAGATCCTTAAAAGAGCTTTTAATTTTTTACCAAATAAATATTTTCTTCTTTAAACAAAATTTTGAGTGTTAAAAGTATTTTAAGCCCTTCAAATGCAATTTCAAATAGGCCTTTAAAAAGTAATTATAAGGCCCCAACTATGACAATATATATATATATAATGTTGAAATAATTCAATATGCACTTTTGACAAAAGCTTAAATATGCATAATATTGAGACTTTAAAAGTTTGCAATATCATCCCAGTTAGTATATTATGTATAAATTTTCAAAATATCCTTTTTTTAAATAATAATTAAATTAATTTTGTAATTTTATAAAATTTATGTGGGTATAAAAGGTCATTTCACCAATTTTCCAATAATTTAACCCCAAACTCTAATTGGATTGGTGATATTGCAAACTTTTAATGTTTGATACACTAAATTGAGAGTATTTTTAACTTTAAGGATGTAATTGCAAAATGATAAAATTCAAGAAGTTAAGTACAATTTCTCCTATAAACAATAATGATATTTGTGTTATATAAGAAATAAATAAGTTAATTGAACAACTCTTCAATAAACTTGAGTTCGTCCGAAAATAAATGAACATAATTTGAATATATTATTAATTAGATGAATGATAATTAAGCTCGAGCCAAACTGGAACATTCAATACTGATTGGATTGTCTAAGAGGTATTTCAATTGATTAGGGACACGCCTCCTGAAAATGGATGTCACTATTTCAAATCCTCCCCCCCTTACCATTGTATGACCATGTCAAAAAAAAAACTCAGATTGGATTATAATCCATTAATATTAATATGATTACTCTTGTTTAATCTTTCGATATGAGTGCTTTGGTATACAACATCTTTCATGTCACACAAACTGGTTGGAAAGTGCAGGACTATATACAAGGGGGAGGGCTTTGGTGGACAATTAGCCAGAGGCCATTGAAACATGGGAGAAGGATCCTTTTCATTTCAAATGAAATGGAGAGTATCAAGTTAGTTATTTTTAAGGGACATTTTTGTCCAGATGAAAAATAGGAAACTCAAAATGACAAAATTACCCTATAAAAGTAACTAACTTGATACAAATAAAATGGAGAGGATCCAAGTCCACATGGCGGTGGTAGGACCATCACAGCCACGGTAAGCCAAATTGATGTCCTACATCACTACGTTTTTGCATGGCTTGCTTCCATTGCATCGGAGAGTAACTGCAACTTTGGCATTAGAACTTTCCCAGATATTTATGTATGTGACATTACTAATTTGCAGAAGAGATGCCTATCCACAATAATTGATATCACAAATTTAATTAGTCAAGTTCATCTTTTTAATCATAAACTAGCATTGTGCACTCAAAAAAATAAAAACAAAAATAATAATTAAAAGAGAGAGAGAAAGGAAAATATATTTTCGGCCCCAAAACTATCATCAAACTTTAAAAAGTGATATTAACTTCCAATATTTAAAAGGTGATATTAAGACTTATGAACTATAACCACTGCATGTTAAATTAGATGTTTTTACATTATTATTTTTCTCCTCAAAATAACCTTAAAGTTACTAGAAAATAAAAAAATAACCTTTTGAAAAAAAATAAATAGTTAAGGGAGATAATATGAAAAACGGCCACTTGGTATTTTTACTTTTTCCTCCTTAATTTTTCAATAAATTTAATTTGTTTTAAATGGTAATTTTTAATAAGTTTAAGGGCATTTAGAAAGAAAATTGCAAAAATGTCTGATTATTTTTTGGACGGTATATATGGGGGACCGATTGATTATATACCGTTAAAATATATTTTCTCCGTAAAAAAATAAAAAATAAAAAAAAATAAAAAATCAAAGATTTCCATTGTATTTTGAAATTACGGAGAGGTTAATTATTTTAAAACAAAATGAAGATAAAATAAGAAATTACCTGTTGACTGCAAGGGGGGTAGGCCGGGGCAATATTCTTGATCAAGAATGATGGGATTGCCGACCTGATCCATGAAAATGTCTTGAAATATAAAATTAGAAGCCGTAAGGGATGGAGCAGCCGTGTCTTGATTCTCACTCCATCGGCGTCAAAAGGTGCAGTTTTTTACGACAACTCCGTTGACATCATCTCCATTATTTTTGCCAAGGCTGCCGATGCTTATTCCGTGCCCGGGTCCACAAACAACATTCGAAATATGGACGTCTTTAGTTCCAGACAGCATGGCAATACAGTCATCGCCGGTAACAATTGTGGAACGAGAGATTCCGATACAATGAGAGCTTCCAATCTTTATCCCATCGGTGCTAGGGCTGTCGGCCGGAGCCGATATTCTGATATGGCTCATTCACGTTCTCACAGCCGAAAAGCACAATATGGTTGTTCTTATTGTTCATGGACCTCACGTGATGAATCGTTGGTCACAAAATCAAATCTCAATGTCTGCATGGGATTGGGAGGATTTGTAAAGCAAAATTTGAATCCTGTTTTTTCCAAGGCTTTCTATTCAAAGCATGCATAACTATTCTAGACATAATTAAGGTCGCTATTTATATGAACGAAAAAGGTGAAAAATCGTATGGCATTATGGAATGACGTAGTAATAAAAATCATACATGAGAACATACATGTAGTTGAAGTACTTTTATGTATCATTACAAGATTTTTGTCCTTTAGCGTCAACATTTTTTGGATGCTAATACCCTTAAAATCGACGCTAATACTATTAGCGTTGATAGTTAGACGCTAATGGAGTCGACGGTATAAGCCCAACTCTAATAGTATCATCAATTCATGTGGACGCTTAATAGTCGATTTTGGTATATGTCAACACTGAAAGTCCTTCTATTTCAACGATAAAATGTGAGTGGACGGAAGGCAAAAGTCGACGTTGGTAGTGCACTATTAGTGTCGACTTTAAGTGGATGCTAATAGTTGCACTATTAGTGTTGACTCAAAGTCGATGCTAATAGTCTTAAAAATAAATAAAAATAAAAATTTACTAAAGTCAATCCGATAGTTTTGAAAATTGATTACTATGTCAGCTCAAAGTCAACTGATAGTCTTAAAAAAATAAATAAATAATAAAAAAAATTACTATCAAATAACACCGATAGTCTTAACAAATAAAAAAATAAAAAAACTGTTAAATTACATTAATTTAATTTTTATTTAAAAGCTAAATAACAAGCACCAAAAGGTTAACAACCCTATCTAAAACTATTAATTAGAAAATAAGGGGTAAGAAAGAGGCCCATAACCCACATATACACACAAAGCATATAAGAGAAGCCCTAAGTATTCATAAGATCCTTCTCTCTACTAAAGATTAGTAATCATGTTTTAGAAGTTTGTTGGTCAAATATAAGTCCACTCATGTAATGGAGGTAGAAGAATGTAGTTACAAATTAGACTTCCAGGAAAAGAGGAAAATTAGAGAAAAAAATATACACAACATCCCAGTTTAGCTTTTGCTAACCAAAAATTTGAATGAAATTAATATAGCTTCAAGCTGGGCACAATAATGATTTTATTCAACCACCTCATACAACTTACTGTTCAATACTTCCACAGATTACAGCATATCAATACCTACGAACTGAAACATTAGAGCAAGCATTACCTGACTTATACTCAAGACGGCGTCTACATGAATGTCAGAGCCTTCTCTACGGAAAACAGGATCTTCACAAACCTGCAGAGAAGATGAAAAATGATAAGATATAAGATTGTGTGTTCAAACAAGGTAAATACAGACAAATATTAGGTTATAGGAGGAGCAGTGGCAAATAAGATGAAAATGATAAGATAAGCACCAGAAAACCATTGTACGTCTGAGCAATGAATCTTCTAAATGCACAATTTACTTTGCGCACTCAAATAGCAAACAGAATAATCTCCCCCACTTTACATGCCAATTATGATAAAGGGAACTCATTTACATGCATTGCTGGGTATAGGAGGAACACATATATGACTCATAAGAACAAACATGTACATAGGCATTCATGTAATGCATGTCACGGGGAAGGAACTGAAAGGAAAAAGGAAGGAAGAAACATGTGTTAGATGATAAAAGAGAAGAGATAGTGAAAGAGCAGCTGGATGTTCAGAGCATGTGCACAGATATTCAAATGAATATCATAATAGACAAAATCTGCCAAGGAAATGTTGGAAGTAAAAAGATAGTTATGCTATGAATTGTAATGCCTACTTATACTGCAGAGTTACTACAGCAACGTTATAAAAGTAGGTACCATAACAAGCAGATGCACGTAGGAGATGTATATCCAAATAGAAAGAAATGTAACATAAGCAACAATATGCCATCAACAAGATAAAACATATGAAAGAATATGTATCAGAGAAGATTTTCCTAGGCCATCTAATCCATGTCATGTATAAAGAAAGAACATACAACATACTTTAAATCTTTCTAAAGAAAATAACATAAACTAATTTGTTGTCAAAACTACCATTTCCCAACCATGAAGGGGGAACTTGCATCTATCCCAGCTAATCATAAACATGCATAAACAACATACAACATGCTTCAAAACTTTCTTCAAAAAACACGAGAAACTAATTTGTTGCCACAATTATCATTTCCAATCATGAAGGGGGGCAAAACCAAAAGAAAGTTATCCTCCCTGGTGGAATATATTTCTCTTGGAAATTGGAGCATGCCCGTTGTACATAAAATTTTCTTTTCTCATTGGTAGATTATACACATACCCAATGGGTCTTAAATGCACAACTCACACTCCACCCTTTCATGTGGGAAGAGGAGTTGCCTTTCGAGCTAGAGCTCATTGGCATCAACAGCACAAATTTTTCCTGACAGCACAGCATCCAAAACAACAATAGACCTATCAAGTAAAACTATAGTTACATGCTAGTTCCCCTCCCATCCCCTAGGCTTACTCATGGATTAGCAGCTGAAGGACTATAGATGTATTAAGGAGGAAGGGCAAATGTCAAATAAAGCATAATGAGATGGAAGAAAAGATTGAAGAGAAACAACTATATTCTAAAGCAAAGCCAGTCCTCTATTTCTTTTTTCTTTTTCAACCATTGTGATCCCAAGTTGTCTAACTGGAAAAAACTAGCAAATCCAAAAGAAAGACTAGAGAAAGCAAGAATATAACCAACAAAATAACAGACTTGTTTTATGAATTACAAACAGACGATGATAAGGATTGAGAAAATAATAGGCTATTACATTTATAAAGAGCCAGAGTGATGATTCAATTATTAGGATATGGACAATCTTCAAAGTTCAGAGTTTTGGGGGACTGGCAGATGTAGTATTTAACAAAATTAGAGTCAGGTAATATAAAGCAAGCAGAATTTCAAAACCAGCTAAATAAAATAGAAATTGACAAGTCCAGAAGGCATACTTATCCTGATTAAACAGGTCAATGATCAGTGTTCTTCCATTGTCATGGTTGAAAAAGATGAAAAGACTCCAATGCATTAACCATATTCTACTTTGCACCTGATTCATTGGTGATGCAAAATTCTGCAAAAAAAACAAAATCACCATTGCTAAACATATCTTTGCTGAAACATTAAAAAAATTGAGTGCATACCATGAACAAGTGGAATTTGGAAGAAAAAAAATATACCTTTGAGTCAATAATTTCTTTCAATCGATTAAGCTCTTCAAGAGCAATATCCCAGTTTTGCATCAAAATCTCAGCTGCAAGCTTTCCCCACAATGCACTCAAACTCCTCTCACTATTTGTGCATAAGGCCCTATACTGATATAGATAGTCAGCAGCACCAGAGTAGTTTCCACATTCAAACTGAAATTTAGCATACTGATATAAGGCTTCTATCTGCTCTGTTCCAATCTGGTAAGAAAGAATTATCATCCATAAGTTAAAATTCAGGCAGAAGTGAGACTAATCACACAGAAGAGGTTCTAGGTGGTCAAATTAACATACAACGATCTAAAGATCTTTAGTTATTTTCAGAACAGTTCATCGCTATCTCTCATTGGATTTTACGCATAATTACTTATATTACAACATACACAACGCATCAGTTGTCAACTCGCTTCAATCACACAACAAAAATTTTCAATCAGACCCAAATGTTAATACCAAGACTGCATATAACCAAACATCCCATTGAATCCAAGCATGTTTTGGTGTACATGCATGCATGGGCATACTCAATAAACTTTACCCATGTTATTTTCCACAGGAACTTGTTTGCAAGATCCTCAATTGACAATAATTCGTGAGTATTGAAAGACCCTAAGCAGACTCCAACTAATTGTTTATCACAATTTATGCGGAATTGAAACAATGAAGCAATAAACAATTTAACAGAATATGTAAAACAATAAGCAATAAAGAACACACAGAATTTGGTTACGAAGAGGAAACCATTTAGAGAGACACTATAAAATATAAAACCTCTCCGGGGCAGCCAAACCCAGGAAATCAACTAAATCAGTAAAAAGAAAAAGGATTACAAGACGTTCATACTCACAAAACCTTTGCTATGACACGATCTTGTATAAGACAAGTAGCCCTTTCCAGAGACAGCTGGCACAATCCTTCTAAGTGATTTCCTTTCACCGGAACTCCGGTTGACTTCACTTCAACAGACGTCGAACAATGATGAACATTAAACTAAACACTCCAAGAAAGAGAAATTAAACTCCTCACTATCAAAGACTCTCTTGGCTCACAAAGGCGAATTCTAGATCTAGAATTGTGGCGCCATCTGATCTGTAAAGATCTATATATAATCACACAGACTCTTAGAACCTATTGAAACTCAAATACGAGGTAAATTAAACCTAGAAACAGCCGTCGGACGGTCACTTGATCGTCGGACGGCTACTTAAAATACACGTGAAATCGGAGATTTAACACGGGCTGTCCGGACGGTATAAATGGCCGTCCAAACGGTCCTAGGGCAACATCGCCACTTCCAGTCTTTTTGCGCGCTTTTGGAGCGTTCGGACGGGATCAACGCAGCTAGCGAACGGCTAACGGGCACTCGGGTTTTAGTACTTGAGCTACGACGTCCCGACGGTCACTCTTCCGTTCGGACGGTTCTGCGACGCGTCAGAACGGCACTGTCGGGTTTTAGTATGGAGCCTTTGACTGCATCACGTCCAACGGTCCGTGTATCGTCTGACGGTCCTTGTTCCTATACTCTTGAAGGCTGACAAATCCTCCGAGAGAAACAAGAACATAAATGAAAGCGATTTACAATGTTTTGATCACCGACAAATAGCCAACTATAAAAATAACTAACAAACTCCCCCTTTGGCATTTCGGTGATAAAACCACAAAACCTTATGCAAATGGCATAATCATCCCAACAAAACATAATAGCCCATAGTTCACAGTCAATAGTATCAACAAACATAAAATGTAACTGTCTCCCCCTGAACATTTTAAATACTCCCCCTGAGCAAAATACTTTACTCCCCCTTTTTATCACAAAAGTCAAAGGGTTGGTCTTTACAACCACTCCTAATCTCCTTGGGTAAGAAAATCCTTGATGGCCTGTATCTCTCCCTGGAGTGATGTGCGTAGCTTGTCCATCTCTCCCTGGAGTGTGGTGCTTAGCTTGTCCATGTTCTCTCCTAGAGCTTGTACTTGAGAGGATAACACTGAAATTTTTCAAGCAACATGGGCACAGCATCTTGAGGAATGGGAGAAGTGCTACTTGAGGATGCTCCTGCAAGGTCTGGATTTCTGGCTGCAGCTTGTCGCCTAATGTGGCGATCAACTTGTCCTGATGATTTGGAGATGGTCCTCTTATCGAAAGATGCAATGGAGGTGATAACAGTTCACCTTCTTCCGTTCAATCCCTAGGTGTGCAAAATGTGAGAAATAAGACCACCAAAGGGAAGAGAGAGATTACCATCTTCAAAAGCTGCAAGCATGAGCCGGATGGCGTGAGAGCAAAATCAATGGGCACTTCATGGCAAGTGCATAGGAAGGCAGCCCTATCAACTCCAAAATCCGAATAGTGTCCGATAGGCCATAAGTTGCAAGACACAATGCGACTAAGGATCCTCATGGGAGCGGAGAAGAATGCGTGGAAGCATTTGAACTGCCGAGGAACACGACCTCCCACAAAAACTTCCATCATAGTATCTTTAGATGGAAAGACATCAGGCATATATGGATATTGTGATTCTTCCACCAAAGGAACACCAGTGACAGTTCGGATGAGATCACCATCCACTGTGAAAGCATGAGATCGCACATATGTAGTGAATGAGTGCTGATCAATTGGTTCAATGTTCGCATAGAACTCACGAACCATGCTCACATAAGCCCGAGGTTTCATTTGGGATGAGAAACATCCACCCACGGTTGGCAAATAGCTGTGGGATGAAACCAAAATCATTGACGAAGTCGGTGCACACCACACTTCGTTCCATCAGTACTGTTTTGTCTTTGAACTGGGTATTGTACAGCTTCATCATTGCTTTAGTTTTGAACCGGTCACTGTATGGTAGTTGTGCCCTTGTACTCTTCCTTGAAGAATCAGCCATTGTACCTACACCTCTCGTAACACCAAGTTAGTGTATAAAGATACAGAGATATATCATGGTGTAGAAAAAAATGATAACAAGTATCATCATATATGGCAATTTTGTGAAAATATAGCATGGCAAAATCAAGTGAGAAACAGGCTATCATTCTCCACAACCACCACCTAACCATCAATGACATTAAACAAGAGCAATCCAAGAGAAAAAGCAAAGCAAATGGCTCAAGAAAGTCGTTGAAGCATTTCATCAAACACATGGTGTGCATTGAATTTTTGACATGAAAATAAAGCCAAACAAGTTGAAACCTCATGCTTAAAATATACAAAA
Source organism: Carpinus viminea (assembly GCA_013348765.1). Taxonomy (NCBI): domain Eukaryota; kingdom Viridiplantae; phylum Streptophyta; class Magnoliopsida; order Fagales; family Betulaceae; genus Carpinus; species Carpinus viminea. The sequence goes on along the minus strand of CP054672.1, from coordinate 30,973,083 downwards.
CAAACCAACATTTCACAACCATATGATCAACAAGCACAGTAATCAAAGAAAAAGAAAAAAAAAGAAAAAAAAAATTCCAATCCAACCTTCAAAACTAAACAATCTCCTCATAAACATGAAATGAATTAAGATAAAGACTAGATCATACCTTAGGTTGAAGAGATTGAACAAAGTTTTGAAAATAGAGAGTAAAACCAAACAAGGAAAAAATTGAGAAGAAAAAAAAAAACTTGCCGAGAGAGAGAAGAGAAAGCGTGAGAGAGAAAAATGGTCCTCGGAAGATATATCGGATCATCCGTCCGGACGGGAATTCATACCGTCCGACGTAAAAATTTTTTTTTTAAAAAATAATAAAAAAAAACTTATGTTCTCCCTTAGAATATTGAATCCTGATCAATTGTACACAGTTCATGTAGGACCAACTCAAACAGTGAGTGCATCAAGAAAATAACAAGAACTTTTTGAGCATGTAGAAATCATTTGAGCTCCTATACAATACACATGAACAAAAGAACAAAGAATTTAGTTTAACCAATGGGACAAATGGTAGCCATTCTGAAAGGTGAAGTGTGTGAGAGTCAATTTCAAAGTCAACACAGTGTAAAAAGAATTTGGGCATGCTGCATATTAGGACAGAAAAGGCACACAGTTAAAGGCAAACCTTATGATACTAGGGCCTATGATCCCTCATCCAATACACTTCCTGAAATATGCACAATTAGCCAAGAATCCTTTTGCAACCGTCTTTTTCCGCAATGATTTGGTTACTGACTGTTTCTATAGGGATTCATTCAGCAATCATGACATTTACCAGTTGATCAGATGTGCTCTTTTCGAGCTCAACATTTTTTTTATTGATTTGATCAAGGAAAGCAGGAGTTTTTAGGATCTAGGTTCAACTAGCGAATTGATCAATTTTAACTAAGCCATAAGTTATCCATCACATGCAGTGACCGTGAATCCTTTTCACAGGGCTTAACTAAAAATGACTCATAATTGTGCACAACCAGCATATGAACAACCAGATCCCACATGAAAAAATTAAATTCATCACACTTATTTCAGCTATGCAATAGTAAGAGCTCAAAAATGAACAGTATGCAAAATGAGATCTGTTATCATCTTACATGACCCAATGTGAAATTGAACGTTCATGACATTGAGCACAAGAAAACAGAAGAGAAACTGCAAGGGAAAAAATAACCAAAAACTTTTAGCCAAAATAAAGAAAATCAGAAAAATCCCTTCTTTTTTTTTTAATTTAAAAAAGAAAAAGAAAAACAGGCACCAACACAACAAAACAAAACACACACAAACAAAATTTTAAAATGACACAAGTAACTATGATGTCAGGATAGAAATCAAAGAAATTCACAGTACAGCTATCCTAGACATGCAGAGTTAGAGTTTATGGCATGAGGCAAATACCAATTGTGTTTCTAAGATACTCAAACCTAGATCCATCAAGAGGTTTGGTAAACAGATCAGCTAATTGGTTTTCAGTAGACACATACTCAAGAGATACCACCTGGTTTTCAACCAAATCACGGATAAAGTGATGATGAATATCTATTGTTTGGTTAGAGAATGTTGAGCAGGATTCTTTGATATGTTGATGGCGCTTGTGTTGTCACGATGAACAACCATCATCCCTTGAGAAATCCATAGTCGACTAGAAGTTGCTTCATCCATCAATTGAGTGCAACAACTCCTGCTGACTATATATTACCTCTGAGTGGATAATGAGATAGAATTTGTTTCTTACTCATCCATGCCACTAGATTTGTACCTACATAGAAACATCCCCAGGGCGTGCTTTGCGATCATCGCATTTCCATTAATCGACATCAGTACCACAAGATTAAGAGTGGTATCTCTAGAAAAATATACACCAAAGTTAGCGATTGCATTTACATACGGAGATACGTTTGGCTTGTGAGATGGGATTCCTTGGGTTGGCACGAAATCGAGCACACACCCTACTTGAATGCTATATCGGTGTTGGCGGTGAGGTATAGTAAGCTACCAATCATACTTCTGAACATGGTTTGATCAACAGATTTCCCAGCTGTATCAGAATGAAGCTTGACAGTTGTACTCATGGGAATCTGAGCATGACTTTTGCCGTCCATTCCAAATCTTTTGACGAGAGCTTGAGCATACTTGAATTGGGAAACATAGATGCCTTTGCTGGTTTGTTGAACTTGAAATCCCAGAAAATAGGTCAACTCACCAATCAAACTCATCTCAAATTCTTGTTTCATGTCCTCGGAAAGGCATGTGAGAATCAATGGTAGCTCAAAATGATGTCATCAACATAAATTTGAGCAATGAGCTTTTGCTCACCCTTGTTCGGATGAATAGTGTCCATCACTGTCCACGGATGAAACCTTGATCCGGAAGATATGTTGTGAGCCATTCATACCATGCTTGGGGCTTGTTTGAGGCCATAAAGAGCCTTCTTGAGTTTGTAAACATGGTGAGGGAATTGGTGATCCTCAAACCCTTTAGGTTGCTCAACATAGACTTCTTCTTTGAGAATTCCATTCAAGAATGCACTCTTGACATCCATTTGATCTGATTTGATCTGGAGATAGCTGGATATACTTAGCAAAATTCGAATAGATTCTAGCCTTGCTACCGGAGCAAAAGTTTCATCAAAATCCACTCCTTCAACCTGAGTGTATCCTTGAGCTACTAGTCTGGCCTTGTTACGTACCACGGTACCATGAGCATCAGATTTATTTTTGAAAATCCATTTAGTACCAATGACATTTTGCTCTCGTGGTCTTGGTACCAAGGTCCATACATCATTACGAATAAACTGATGGAGCTCTTCATGCATAGCATGTACCCAGCTTTCATCCTTTAGAGCTTCAATAATTTTCTTTGGTTCCAGTTGAGAGAGATAGCATGAATGTGAGACTTGATTAACTACCCTGTTTCTCAATCGTCGGCCTTCATTGATAGTCCCCAAAAGGTTATCTTGAGGATGATTCAGCTTTACCCTGGATGAGGGTTCTTTCACGACAAGATGTGAATCAGGTGGCGTGGCACTTCTCTCATCAATATCCTCTTCATCCTCTTCATTTTGATCTGTATCTGCTGGAACTACTTCAGAACATGTAGTATCTTTCTTAAACGGCTTTCTCCCCTCAATTTTATCGTGGTCTCACGAACTTGACTGCTCATCTTCAATTTGGTCCGTGATATATTCATAAATGCGATAACGGCGTTCCTTGATTCCATGACTACTTTTGTCCTTGTATTGTATACTCGACTTGCTCGGCTTGAGGTCGAATATCCAAGAAAGATACCCACATCACTCTTAGCATCAAACTTCCCCAAATTTTCTCTATCACGGAGAATGTAACATTTGCTTCCAAATACTTTGAAGTATTTAACGGTTGGCTTCTTTCCTCTCCAGTTCATATGGAGTTTTATTTGTTGTAGGCGGAGAAACACGATTGATGATATGACACGCAGTGAAGGCTTCTCCCCAAAATGTTGAGCTAACTTTTTAGCATGAAGCATAACTCTAGCCATTTCTTGAATCACCCTATTCTTCCGCTCAACTACTCCATTTTGTTGTGGAGTAATTGGAGAGAAAACTCTGTTGATGCCATATTGGTTCTGAAATCTTCAAAGTTTGAGTTTTCAAACTCTCTTCCATAGTCAATCAATTCTCTCATATAATATGGTCTTGTTCCACTTGTATCTGCTTAAATAGGGCGGTAGCTTGACCAAATGCTTCGATTTTCTTTGAGTATCGATCCATGTATACCGTGAGTAGTCATCTACCACCACAAGAATATATTTCTTCCCTCCCAAATGGCAGTTCTTGTTGGCCCCATAAGATCCATATGGAGAAGTTCCAAGGTTACGGTGGTAAGTCGCTGAAGTCTTTTTATGTGGATTTGGTTTGCTTACCCAATGGCGAGGTCCACATTTTCCTTTCTCCAGATAGTTGATTTTGGGTAAATCAGATACCACCTCCTTCTTAGCAATCTTGATCGGATCATGATAATTCAGATGTCCCGTTGATGCCATAGTTAGCCAATGTCCTTGATGTTTTGTGGCATTTTATGCATGGTTGGAGAGATACCATATGATTATCGGATGTCGGTCTCCACCCATAAGCCATTTTCCTTGGGCATCGAAAATCTGCACTCTTCCTTGAGGCGAACCACAAGATCGTTATCATGAAATTGACTTATGCTTAGAAGATTTGCTTTGAGTCCTTCCATACACACTTCTTGGGGAGTAGGAACACGGGAATATCCACAGTACCTTGACCCATGACTTTAGACTTGCTTCCATCTCCATAAGTGATGTTTCCACTTCTACCTTCTTTCAGTTCTTTGAACAATGTCTTGTCACCTGTCATATGTCTAGAGCAAGCACTATCCAAATACCACAAACAAGAATTAAGCACACTTAAGGCAGTATGAACAACAAAACATAGGTTATCTTTCTTCTTTACCCAAACTTGTTGTGTGTTGACATTTTCAGTCATTTGAACAGCTTTAGGTAAATCAAAAACAGTTGACAAGCTAGCTAATTTCTCACTGATAAGCTTAACTTGAGCAGTTAACACTTGTAATTGTTTTTCAATTCCTGGTTCATCTCTCCTTGGAACATTTTGAGTGGACCAGGGGAGCCTTGCTCTAATCTGAAAACAGTTTGGACGAGTATGCCCAATGATCCCACAGTGATGACAAGTGGGAATAAATTTTGAATCAGACACTCTTTTGTGAGAATTTTTGAAATTTGACTTAAGAGTTCTGTGTCTTACCAAGGACGCCTCTTTAGGCAGCAATTTAGGTTCACTTTCTACTTCTTTCATCTTTGGTTTAACAAACATAATTTTTGAAGTAGAAGACCCATTTGATTTTTCAGAAACATGCTTATCAAACCCTAATCCAGCTCTATCATGTGAGGGTTTCTGATCACTTAGCATCTTATCAAGTTTAACACTTGAAAATTTGTTAAGATGACTTCTTGACTCATTCAATTCTTTCTCTAGAAACTTAATTTTTTCAACAAGTTTTTCATTCTCTGTCTCAACTTCTTTAAGTCTCTTCAAGTTTTTCTTATTCTGCTGACCCAATTTATTAAATTCTTGAAATATTTGATTGTAAGCAGTTTGTAAATCTTGCTCATCATCAGATTCATTTTCAACCCCAATTTGTTCACCAAAATTGTCATACTCATTAGTATACGAAGCAGTAAAAGCTAGATAATTCACATTTACTTCTTCATCATCCTCAGAGTCATCATCCTCTGACTCATCACTTTGAGTCACATTAAAAGCTTTACCTTTTGAGTTTCTCAAGTTTCCACAATTTGCCCGGATGTGACCAATTCCCCCACACTCGTGACATTTACGACCACTAAGAACTTTTTCTTTTTGATCAGCTGTATTCTTATCTTGGAGGTTATCTCTACCATCATACCTATGATTCACAGGATTTTTTGAAATTCTACCCTTAAAATTTCCATTTTTAGGTTTGAAGAATTTTCGAAATTTCCTAACTATCATGGCAATTTCCTCCTCATCTCCTGAATCCTCATCAGTTGAACCTCCAGATTTTTCTTTAACAGCAGTTTTGGTCTTAAGAGCTAAATTTTTTGAGTTCTTAGGTTTAGGCAACAAGAGCTCAAACGTCTGAATTGACCCTACGAGTTCCTCTACTCTCATAGTATCCAAGTCATTTCTCTGGTTTATGGCAGCAATTTGGGGCAAGAACCTAGTAGGTAAGGATCTCAAAATTTTCTTGATTATTTTTGCATCAGACATTTTCTTTCCAAGATTTATAGTATTGTTTCTAATACTACTTAGCTTAGAGTAAAATTCATCAAAAGTCTCATCCTCTTGCATCCTAATCTCTTCAAACTTTGAAACTAACATCTGAAGTTTTGAGGCTCTAACAACCTCGGTTCCTTCATGAGTTATTTCTAAGGTTTCCCATGCTTCTTTAGCTATCACACATCAAGAAATTCTTGAGAATTCTTCCATGGTGACAGCCGTGAAGATGGAGTGTAATGCTTTGTCATTTGCAGAGGAGGCACGATTTTCAACTATTGTCCATTCAGCAATTGTTTTATCCGGAATAGACCATCCAGATTCAACAATATGCCAAACATCAATAAATTTAAGATATGCCCTCATACGAATTTTCCAAAGTGTATAGTTTGATCCATCAAAGACGGGAAGAGAATTTGGTGCAACAGTATGAGACATTTTGAAAATGGAGTTAAGGATCACACTTAGGAATTGGATCCAAAATAAAAAAGTGAACCCGCTCTAATACTAATTGAAAGACCCTAAGCAGACTCCAACTAATTGTTTATCACAATTTATGCGGAATTGAAACAATGAAGCAATAAACAATTTAACAGAATATGTAAAACAATAAGCAATAAAGAACACACATAATTTGGTTATGAAGAGGAAACCATTTAAAGAAACACTCTAAAATGTAAAACCTCTCTAAAAGCCAAACCCGAAATCAACTAAATCGGTAAAAGAAAAAGGATTACAAGATGTTCATACTCACAAAACCTTTGCTATGACACGATCTTGTATAAGACAAGTGACCCACTCGTCTTCTACCGCATAGCCCTTTCCGAGAGACAGTGGCACAATCCTTCTCGTGATTTCCTTTCACCGAACTCTGGTTGACATCACTTCAACAGACGTCGAACAATGATGAACATTAAACTAAACACTCCAAGAAAGAGAAATTAAACTCTCACTATCAAAGACTCTCTTGGCTCACAAAGGCGAATTCTAGATCTAGAATTCGTGGCGTCTACAGATCTGTAAAGATCTATATATAATCACACAGACTCTTAGACCTATTGAAACTCAAATACGACATAAATTACACATGAAATCGGAGATTTAACACGTGAAATCGGAGATTTAAAATACACGTGAAATCGGAGATTTAACACGGGCCGTCCGAACGGTCCTAGGGCAACATCGCTTACTTCTAGTCTTTCGGTGCGGCGCGTTCGGAGACGTCCGGACGGGATGCGAACGGCTAGCGAACGGCCAGCGAACGGGGCACTCAGGTTTTAGTACTTGAGCTACAACACGTCCGGACGGTCACTCTGTCTGTTCAGACGGTCTGCGAATGGCTAGTGAACGGCCAGCGAACAGGGCACTCGAGTTTTAGTACTGGAGCTCTTGAACTGCATCACGTCTGAACGGTCCGTGTGCCTGTCCGGACGGTCCTTGTTCCCATATTCCTGAAGCTGTTGCACAATCCTCCGAGAGAAACAAGAACATAAATGAAAGCGATTTACAATGTTTTGATGACCGACAAATAGCCAACTATAAAAATAACTAACAAGTATCAACTTTATCTATGAAAAATATGCCTAAAAAACTTTTAACTTTCTGGTGTATTGCCTTGATATATATAAACACAAATCCATTTTTTATGTTACACTAAATTGTTTTGGACCTTGATTGTTCTATCAGTGGCATGGTTTCGTGTTTGAGAAGCTTTCGTTGTTCACATTGCAAGTTGAAATATCATATATTTTCTTAATATTGTTATATTCTCATTATTACCGTGTGTCAATAGTGTTACCGACTTGTTTGCTTTTCCTTGTCATGGTGGATGGGGGACTGAGACTTGCAGCCAAACCTCTTATACATAGGTCTGTAATTTCTAAAGAATAAGAGGTTGTTCTAAGTACAACTACGTATAGTAGATTGCGTGAAATAAAAAACCAAAGGAAAAAAGGATGAAAGATGTTGAAATTTCCTCTGAAATTGTAGTGCTATGAGCAAGCAATAAAACCACAATAGTTGAGGGTGCACTTCTCTAGGTTTCCTTTTCTTTTTGAATTTTTATTCTTTGTTGGACGTTTTCTTTATAGAAAGGTGACACTGTTGTTATCAAATTTACTACATCAGTTGGAAAGGAAACCTGTATAAATCATGTAGGTTTTCTTGTCATGTTTGTGGTCTTAGTGAACAAGGAACCTGCTTTTACACATATGCTTTCATATTTAAGTTGTAGGATCATCCTACGTTACATAATTCTTCAATTCTTAGATGTTTTGAGAGTTGTAACACTATATTATAGGAAGGAAAATTCCTTTTTTCTAGGCATAAAAGAAACATAAAACTCCTTATCTTGAATTTGTTATGGTAGCACCTTACCCATTGGGGCACCAGTTAGGAGAGACCTAGATAGGCCCAATGTGGGTGATTTTAGGCTCTTCCTACAAGAAGGTCGAGCCTTAGCCTGGCCCTAACTCCACAAAGGACATAGTACCGGAAGCTGATGAGTAGGGTTTAATGGGCATGAGTCTTGTCCCCTTAGCATTGTGTCCATAGAGACTTGAACCCATGTCCTCCTCCTCACCAAACTTGAGAGTAAGCCCCTTGCCATTAAGCTAACCCTTTGATGCAATTTTTCTATAATTAAAAGCTAGTAACTTTAACCTATTGGTAGGGTAGGAAGGCACACGTCTCCAAAATAAAAAAAATGGGTGCTAATGCTTTCACAATTGGTACAAAGCAGGCTCATAATTTAGCCTTAAGTTTTCTTAACTGTTTTTGCTACCAATCTCTCCTTATTTTTGACTTAAGCATTCACTATAATTCTAATTGATCAAGCTTGAACTAATGAAAGTTAGCTTACACATGTTGCCTCCTTCATAGTTTCGGCTAGATCTAACATGCATAGTGAAATATTGTGAGGACGATTAAGATGTAAGCAATCAATAATATATTTGTGATAGTCTTAGTCATAATGTAAAAAATGTTCTCTGTGAATGGTCAATGACAATAAATGACTTCTTTCATTTGCCTGAATTGTGTACTAACTCATCCTTCCTTCTCCCCCACTGCTCTCTCAATTGAGAATACTGAATAGGTTTTCTTCCTTTTCTTTTTTGACAGTTATTAATGCTTTTACGTCTAGTCGTCTAAATGTTCAATTGTTACTAATTTATTGTTGTTTTGTCCCTGATTGGTACAATGTTCATATAAATTGCGGTGGAAAAGCAGTAACTATCAATGGCACTCTTGCATATATGCGTTGATATAGATACCAGTGGACCTTCAAATTTTTCCAGAGTGCACAAACTGGGTATTTAGCACTGGTGACTTCATGGATAATGATGACCAAATGGACCCACTTTTATTCACAAATTCATCTAGACTTTCCATGACCAACCCTGAACTGTACATGAATGCACGCCTTTCACCTCTCTTAGTTATTATGCCTTTTGTTTGGGAAATGGAAATTACAAAGTAAACCTCCATTTTTTGAAGATAATGTTCATGATGATAAATCATATAGCAAAGACGTATATTTGATATTTACATTCAGGTAATTATAACAATATACTTCCACTTTTATCAAGCAATTTCAATACTCAAGTAGTTGTTAGCATGAAACTGTTGTTGATAACACAGAATGGATTAGAATATTGTAGGGAGAGCTGGTATGGAAGGATTTCAACATTGTAAAAGAGGCTGGTGGAGTTGGTAAGGCAGTTATAGCAAATTTTACCGCTATTGTGACTAGTAATACCTTGGAGATCCGTTTCTATTGGGCTGGGAAGGGACAACTGGTATCCCAGACAGAGGAGTCTATGGTCCTCTTATTTCAGCTATTTTGGATCATGGTAATTTTTATCTTTTATGAGCTCTTGTTTTAACTTTTGGTGGCTTGAAAGTGAACCATTCTCAGACTTGCTTATATAAACTTTACCTCTATTTCTCTGGGTACTTTTAAGGATGAGCAGTGCTAAAAGATATTTCGCTTAATTTCTTTGATAGTATTTGATTTGGCCTTGTAATTTCTTTATGGAAACATAGATGGATGTATTTGTCTTTCTTGCCTACGTTTTTTGGTTTTATTTTATTATATATATATTTTTCAGTTTGATGTCTACTACTTGAAGAAATGATAGTCAACAATGATATTGATGAATAAGAGAATGAAATCCTTTTCTTATTTATTTTCATTGAAGTATTAAGTGTCAGTTTAGACGTCCTTGTTTTCCATGTGTTACTTGGATGATAATTTCCCATCAATTACCTTGACAATGATTAATGCTATTACTCTTATATTTTTTCTTCAAACAGACTTTATGTCCCCATCAGAAAATGGAACTGGTATATCTCTAGGTGCAAAGGTTGGGATTGTTGCTGCTGGAGCTTTTGTTATATTTTTTGGTTCTGGGTACCCCTCTGGTGGAAGTGCTGTCTAGGACAGAAAATAAAATGGAACAAGGTACTTGCAGGGCAATTAATGTTATTATTTGGATCAGTATTTCTTTTTAGTAAAAGTTATTTACTTATGGTATGTTCTTTGGATTCTTTTTTTCCTTTATTTTTTTCCCATCGAGCACTTTGCATGTGTATGTATGTTTGAACACTACAGATGCATATGCACACTTGTAGGATGAAGTGGAAACAGCTAACTTGTTTAGTAATATGTTCACTGTGAGGTTGTGTGCATGGCATGTACACAAGCATCGGCCCATGAGCTGACATGCGTTGCAGCCTAAAAGCATTGTGCGGCTAATTGGTGGTACTCATTCTAAGATAGCCTTTTGCAAAAGTTCCTGATGCAGAACGATGGCATGTGGTTTCTCTAGAACTTGTTAATTTATTAGGTTATCTTTTCGAGAGAAAGAGAAGGAGGGGGTGTTGCATATACTAAAATGTCTCAAGCTATGAGGAATGTCAACAATTATGCAATTTTCTTAGACATACATCTGTACTAACTTGGCATCTTCCTCATATTTAAAGGGTTTGGGCTTGCAAACTGGCATATTTACCTTAAACCAAATCAAAGCTGCCACAAACAACTTTGATGCTGCGAATAAAATTGGTGAAGGTGGTTTCGGTTCTGTTTATAAGGTATTTGCATAATAAATATTTTCTTTTGATTGAGTGTATTTGAACTTTTCTTATTGTTCTTTTTGAGGTGTCCTTGTTCATTTATAAAATAGGTTTTATGTTTCCCAAATGAGGGTTATTCGGATGGTACCATAATTCATCAAACAGCTTTCTTCCAAATCAAAGCAAGGAAATCGCGAGTTTGTGAATGAGATAGGCATGATTTCTGCTTTGCAACACCCTCATTTTGTTAAGCTCTATGGGTGCTGTATTGAAGGAAATCAATTGTTGTTAGTATACGAGTATATGGAAAATAATATTCTCGCTTGTGCTTTGTTTCGTAAACTTTTACCTTCGCGTAGTTAATTGCTTTTGTTGTGTATTTGTAGTCATTGATAACATGCATGTATGCTTAGTTAGTAACTGTTTTTTATTAATTTTGATTGATTGAAGGGCCACAAGAATGAGTTGAAATTGGATTGGCCAACAAGACAGAAGATTTGTGTTGGTGTAGCAAGAGGTTTGGCCTATCTCCATGAAGAATCGAGATTGAAGATTGTTCATAGAGACATCAAGGCTACTAATGTATTGCTTGATAAAAATCTCAACCCTAAGATATCTGACTTTGGTTTAGCCAAGCTTGATGAAGAGGATAAAACCCACATAAGAACCCGAGTTGCTAGAACTTAGTGAGTTGTTGTGTATTAATTTATGTCATAGTGTTTCCTATTATCTTTTTTCTTATTTTCATGTGATACCAATAGTTTCAAAGAAATAGGAAGAAAAAGATAATTGAAAGTATCTTACAAGTTAACTATTGATTTAGTTTACCCATGCCCTCAAGACACAAACACACACACACACACACACAAAAGCAATTGGAAATTATTGCCCTTAATATTTGAATCTTATGACTTTGTGATGATGCAAATGTTTGTAGTGGATATATGGCACAGAATATGCAATGCGAGGTTATTTAAGCCCGACAAAGAAGATGTTTATAGTTTTGGAGTTGTTGCCTTGGAATGAGAATGACACCAATTCCGACCAAAGGAGGACTGTTTCCATCTTCTTGATCGGGTAATTTGAATCTCTTTCTTTCTTACATTTTTGCTTGTTATGCTCTTGTTAATTTATATATGCTTGTGTTTGTTAATCTTAGAATTTAATTACGGAAATGTTTCATGTTGAATATCCAATTGTCATATTTGTTGAGCTAGAAAGTTGATACAATGTTGAGGGAAAATCTTCCAAGCCTTCTAAATGAAGAATCAACCTCAACTTTTATTTGTTTCTTGAATTCTTCTTTTGTTCACAAATTCTTGATCGATGCTTTTGTTAATGCAGTTTGCAGAGGCACTTGTTTTAAATTAGAAAGGGAGTTTATTGGAGCTGGTGGATCCAAGGTTGGGCTCAAACTACAAGACAGAAGAGGTTATGGCGACGATAAATGTGGCTCTTTTATGCACTAATGTTTCCCCAACAATTAGGCCTATCATGTCTGCTATGGTGAGCATGCTTGAGGGTAGGGCTCTGGTTCCAAAGTTGGTTCCGGATCCAAGTATCTCAAATGATGAGATGAAAATGAATGCGTTGTGGGGGCATTTTCAACATGGTAAAGAACATAATATGTGTAACACTCCTGGTCCGTAAGGTCCAGGTTAGTTAACTTGTTTTACTCAGAGGCGCAAAGAAATACAAGAAACTTTGAGCACTATTAATCTAACAAGAGAATTATTCAAAAGAACATTGGCAGTGATTAGGCTTCGTTTGAATTTGTGATTTTAAAATGTATGATTTGAAAAAATGATTTTTAAAAACGCAATTAAGCATTTGTCAAAATCACAGCTATACCTTTAAAATCGCAATTTAACTTTCAAAATTATGCGTTTTTATTGAAGTATCTTATTCTGTGTGAATTGCAAACGCAAATTTTAGAAATGACTTTTTTAAAATTTTTTTTGTTTAATTTCTTAAATGCAACCCTAAATGATCAATCACATTTGTTTATGCATATTTTTGAGTAATTCTAAAAGTCATTTTTGTGTCACTCTTGTGTCCCTCCAAAAATGAAGCGGCTCTTAAAATCATTATTTGATTAAAATTCAATAATCATCAATCATAAGATCAATGGTGATTTTTAAAGTCACATTATTTTTGGAAGGACACAAGAGTGACACAAGAAGGACTTATAGCATTACTCGCATATAACGCCCTAAGTGGTCTAATCCATAAAATGGATTCCAAAAAACTTCTACTGCTACTATTTCTGCTAATCCTCAAAGCAATAAGTCCAAATATCCCTCCGGTACCCTTGTCCTAAGTACTACAATTTATATGGCAATTTGAAAAAGATGTATAGGGAGAAGGAGTGAGTTTGGCAACTTAGTAAGCAATCATAACACTAAAACATGCTATGTAAATATTTATGTCATAATCTGTGTCATGTACAACGATAATTTATGCAGAATAAAGCATGATAGTTGCAAAATAAGTAATCAACACTTTCTTTTTACTTTTCTTGGTTGTTTTACCCTTTGACTCATCGCCGTGAGTTTACTATATTCAGCGCATGTTTGGCTTGTCCCAGTGGCGGAGCCAGGATATTCATCCATAGGGGGCATACAAATTTTGATAAAAAAAAAAAAAAAAGTTGAACACAAAATACAACTAACGAAATAAGAAAATAATTCAACAAAATTTTTAATTATATTATAAAACATATAAATATAACTTACAATTTGTTTTGTCACGATTAACGCTACTTCAGTTGTCCTCGACAAGTCTTCATACCTTGAAATCGTTGCATGATTTCTTCATTACTGATAGTCTTGAATATGTCTTTCTCAATGTATGTAATTAGACAATCATTCATCCACTCATCTCCCATTCGGTTACGCAAACGATGTTTAACAATACTCATTGCTGAAAATACTCTCTCAACAGTCGCTGTAGCAACTAGCAAAATCAATGATAATGTCACTAATTTATAAACCAATGGATATACAACATCCTTTTTCATCTTTATCAATTTCTCAGCAAGTTGTCCAATCCCTTTGAGTATAGCAAATTCATCACTAGAACGCATGTCTAATATATATGTTTCAAGTTGATTGTCTAAAGTGCTAAGTTTAACTGCTGAAAAATCATTCGGATAGAATTGAGCAAGACAAAGTAATTTCTCCTTATTAAAAGAAGCAAACAAGTCATCTGGACTCAAGCATGCAACACAGAGTAATAATTTGGAATTTGCCTCATTAAAACGACTGTTAAGTTCTTGAAGTTGCATGTCTATAACAGTATAATAAAGCTCCACACAGTAATGATGTAAATTTTTTATACCTTGACTCTTTCGTTGTGATCGAGGTTGGTAAAGTTCATCCATATTGGGGACAACAATATTGTTTTTGGCACAAAACTTAGAAACTTCTTCAAATAATGAATTCCACCCATCTTCTCTCATAGCTTGTAAACGCAACTTTGAAATTTCAACTAACTTCATTGCATTTAGAATATCTTGATTTTTTTGTTGTAGTGCTTGAGATAACTCATTTGTAATCCCCAAAACATTTCTCATCAAATGTAAATTGAAAGCAAAATCAAAAGTCTGGAGTGATTGGATTAGTATATTTGCGTCTGCTCTCTGTTCAGAATTTAAACCATCTTCAACAATATCTTCAACCATATCGATAACAGAAGAGAACATGGTAATAAGACTAATAGCTGCACCATAATGAGAACTCCAGCGTGTTTCACCAGGTCTTTTTAAATTCATTTCTTGATTCAAGCCACGACCAGTAGATATTTCATTATTTTTTAATGCTTCCACTACTTCAACAGCTCGTTTTTCACGAAGTGTGTCACGACGTTTGCATGATGCTCCAACAAGATTAAAAATGCTATTGACCAAACTAAAAAAAGTTGCAATTTGAATGTGATTTTTGGCAACAGCAACTAAAGTGAGTTGAAGTTGATGTGCAAAGCAATGAACATAGTAGGCAGCCGAATTGTCATTCAAAATAAGTGTTTTAAGTCCATTTAACTCACCTCGCATATTGCTAGCTCCATCATATCCTTGTCCTCGCAATCTACTAATACTTAAATTATGTTTGCTAAGCACCGAGTCAATTGTCCTCTTTAGTTCTCTACAGTTATGGTATTACTAACATGTGTAATACCTAAAAAACGTTCAATCACATGACCATGTTTATCTACATAACGCAAAACAATTGCCAATTGTTCTTTAACGGAAATATCACGGGATTCATCAACTAAGATAGCAAATGGCGAGTCTCCAAGATCTTTAAGAATAGCATCTATAGTTTCACTTGCCGCAGCATGTGCTATTTCTTTTTGAATGTCTGGTGCAATCATTTGATGATTTTCAGGAGCATTTTCTAAGACTACCTTGTCAATTTCTTCATTATGTTTCGCAAGAAATCGCAACAATTCACGAAAATTTCCTTAATTACTCAATTCTTTAGATTCATTATGGCCACAAAATGCTAATCCTTGTTGTTGTAAAAAGCGAATACAATCAACAGATGCATTTAAACGAGTCCTATATTCCGTTTTCTATTTATCTGATTGCTTGTCAAAAAATGTCATGATGCTTTGTTTCTGATTTAACAAATCTTCACATTTTCGCCGAGCTTGATTATGTGCACTACTATGCGCCCCCACATGACCTTCTATTTTCTCTTTCTTTTTCCAATTACTAAACCCTTCAATAACAAATGCATCTCCTCTTGCTTGATTTCCAATGTCTGATTTGAAGAGATAACAATATAAGCAATACGCGGCATCTTTTAAAACACTGTACTCCAACCATTTATATTCTTTGAACCATGCTGGATTAAAACGACGCATTGTTTTTCCAATTTCTTTTTTTGGAAAATCATGCTCAAATGGTTGACAAGCTCCTATTTGTAGATATGCTCTTCGAATTTGGTCTCTATCACTAGGATGATAATCGCAAATTTTTTTTCTTAAGCTAGGATCTCTGGGCAAGTTTGCTAAATCTACTTCAACACGAGGTCGTTTAGAATTTGATTGGAGCTTAATAGAATCGTTGTTTTTCTTCATAACTACAATTATATATATTTATATAATTAAAATATGAAACAAAAATTATATAAATGCATAAATAATGCAGGAAAAATAATTAATTTACAACTTACAAGAACAATTTAAATTTAAATCTAAAAATTTAATTACATACCTCAATAGCTTAATTTTTCCTTGAAATTGGACAATTGATCTCCAGTCTTTCTGAATTAAAAAGATAGAAACAAAATATAGCTTAGAAAGTTAGAAACTATATCATGAAATATTAATTTACAAGAACAATTTAAATTTAAATCTAAAAAAATTATATACCTCGAAGTTGGAAATTGAAAAGTGAAAAAAAACAAAACACCCAAGTGGCAAGTCCTCAAAAATCAAGAGTCAAAAAGAAAATATCAAAGAAGACAAGAACTAGACAAAAATCAAGAAGGAGACACTGCTGGGCAGCGGCAACGAAAAACAAAAGAAAACTTTTGTTCTTTTTTAGGTTAAAATATCCCCCACTAGCTGCTAGGCCCACTTTCTTTTTTTCCTTCATTTCTTGTTTGGCCCATGTAGCAGTTATGTATGCCTCCCTTTGTGGCTTTGTTTTTTTTTTTTTTTTTTCATTTAGGCATGCTGCCATGTGGCAGGACAGCCTGTATACCATTTTTTTTTCTCTCTTTAATGAAACAGTGTGTATCATCATTGGACACTGTTCATCTTCAACCTTCCTTCCACCTCTGATTCTCTGAAGACTGAAACTCGACTTTTCTATGGCTCATGAAAAAAAAAATTATGAAAAAAAATTATCAAATTTATACATGAGGATCAGAGACTTAGGGTCCAAGGGGCATCATTCATGACAAATAGGGGGCATAATTTTTTTTACAAAGCCAATAATCAAATTTTTAAGAGTTGAAGGGGGGCATATGCCCCCTTCAACCCCCCCTCCCTCCGCCACTAGCTTGTCCCATAGGACTCTTTTGGCTCATCCTGTTGTCACAGGGGAGAGCTATTAAGTTGGGAACTCCCTTTAGGTGGAGGCCACCTAACCAGTAGTACACACATTTTCATAACCGTCCTTCGGTGTGCTTGCCATTCTACCCGTGCGATCTAGTCGATCGTTGCTTTAGTGTATCGAGGTTAAACATTTATTATTTATGAATGCACATATAACATTTCATATAATCTTGTAAGCTCATTTATACTTGTATAACATATCAAGAAATCTTTATGAACTCTTTTATTCATAATTGCATTCATGCATAACTCATAAAAATGAGGTAAGTGTAATACGTAAAATTCTTAAACTATGCAATATGATTGAGTAAATCTTTGCATTAAAAATATGAAAGGAAGTGCATTTGAAATTCATGTAAGTGAATTATTCATAAAATCCCTAATATTTTTGTTTTCTAAAAGATTTATAATAAAAACTGTTGAGGTTTTTGTTATTGTGTCCGTTTACCTAGCATCGCATGTCCTTAATTGGATTTTGCCTTCAATTCACAATTCCTACAACAGAGTAAAAGTAGCTCAATCATTAATTCTTTTATCCTTAACATTAAACCCCACTATGCTTGATTTATAGTGTCTCATAAAATTCTAATAATTAACTTAACTAAGACCTCAAAAACTATCCAAAATCATCCGACTATAATTAACAGCTTAAGGAGTCAACCAAGCCATACTATTGCTCTCTTCCTAAGCTATTTAATTTAGCAACTTACTCCCAATATCACAAGCTTGCTTAGAAACATTTACAACAATTTCTCTAATTATAACTAATCCCTCCAAATAGCAATTCAAATATTCATATACTAAAAGCTCCAATTTAATTTTAAAAATTTAGCTTCATATTAAAAACATCGTAATGGATAGAAATATTACCTTAGAATTCTCCTTATTTTTCTTTTCTCTTTCTCTCCTTCTTTTCTTCTTTTCCTCTTTCTTTCTTTTCTCTTTCCTTTCTTCTCTTTTATTTTATTTTTCCTTCTCTCTTCTTTTCTCCTCTCTTCCTTTCTTTTCTTTCTCTCTTCTTCACGCTCACTTGGTTTGTAAGCAAATGGGGAGAAAATGCTTCCTTATATAGTAATTTAAGCTTGCCGTACACTTGTCTTATTTCCTTCCTTTCGTGGCAGCAAGCTGCCTTAAATCAAGCTAGCTCTCCCTTTTTCTCACACCTGCTTGCCACCTTTGGTCCAATGTGTCCAAGAGAAAATAAGGTAGTCATGCAATACAACACCTATAAGCCAACGTGCCCATGAGAGACTTGAGATACTCATGCAATACAACAGCTACTACTCATAGTAACTTGACACATATGCCCATGTGTTCATGAGAAGAAGAGAGAGCCATACAGTTCAACACCTTATACAGAAACGTGTCTATGCTATGGCCACAAAACTCACTTAAGTTTTCATAGCATGACAGCACAACACATGTACTGTCAAGATGAGTTCGCATTTACCTAAATATCCATAAAATTCACAATAATTCCCTTATGAACCTAAGTATATCTATTACAATATATCCAAAATTGTGGCCTAATAAAATCATTAACCCATCCAATTAATTTCCCAAATCTCAAGTACTTCAACTACTTGATAGATTAACTTATTAAACTTAAAAAATTTATAACTCTTTCAATTTAACTCTAAATGACATGAAATTTGGCTTAAAATTTTTCTCATTCAAAGGCTTACAACATATCCAAAAATCATAAAAATCCATAACTTTTTGATACCTCAAACGTCCCTTGAAATTCAGTGCCTTTGCTTGACCAAAATTCATGTTTTGACATTTGCAATTTCTAAAAATCATATCTCCTTCTATTAGTGTCCAAAAATCATGATACAACTTTTAAAATCTTCATTTCTCATCATTCTAAAAGGTCTTAAAACAGTTTTACTTAAAATCTCTCATTGAATTTTTTTTGCGCTCAAAACAATAGGACTTTTCTTCCAAAATCCCACTAAAATTCTAAATATCAATTTCCACCACCTTTCACATAAAATATATTTACCTAACTTCATATAAATATTAGTAAAATTGTAAATCCTCCTTATCATTGATATTAAAATTACATTTATTTTATGGTATAAATTTTGGGGTATTAAATCGCATATTTTTATGTAAAATGCTTAATCAAAATCTACTTTATCTAGTTTAGGTAATGAGTTTAAAAGACATTATATATCTGATTATCTATTTTTTAAAAAAATTTATATCATTTAAATATTATTTATTTATTTATTTTTATAAAGATTTTATTTTTTTTTTAAGATCATATTTTTCAACTTTTGAAAAAAGAGAGACATTGAGAGAGAAATAGGAGATTTTTTTTTTTCTTTTAAAAAATAGAGAGATGTGGAGAGATAAATATCCTGTTAATATAGTATTAATGAGATAGATGTGTGAAGAGTGCCCGTTATACGTAGTCGTGCACTGTTAATAAATGTAATAAGAATGTATTTTTGCAGTTGAAATGCATAATCCAATACAGATGATTTTTTAGTGTTTTGCTTATCTATTTTAGATAAAAGTGAAAAATGGTTAAACCAATATGAATGCTCTAAATGATCAATTTTCTATGATTTGGGTTAAAATTACACTTTTGTTTACAAAATCGCAACGCCAACGCACCTTTATTGAAATAACTTCCTTAGAGTACCCATAGTAGCCTCGCTAAATTCATTTTTTGGTTAAATTGGGGAGACAATTTAACCAAAATGGCTTAAATGGCCACTTTTTAGTCTCACCAATTTAAAAAAAAAAAAAAAAAAAAAAAAAAAAAATTGGTGATGTGAATAGTACTCATCAAACTTAAAATTTAATATTCACTTACCTATTCATTAAACAACTAATTTCTCTCTCTTATTTTTTGCTTTTCATTTATCTCTTTACCTTTAATAGTTAAAAAAGAATAAACAAATCTTTAAACAAAAATATTTAAATGGAATAGTGAAAGTAGATTATTAAAATAGTGAGATTACTGGGTTGCTCTAAAGAAATAAATTGTTAAAATAACTAAAATATACTTTTAATTATTTTAATAAATAAAATTTGATAAAACTAGGAATGCTATTACTAATTTGCCCACTACAAATGAAAGTCTTCTTTGTCCAACGGTTAAAGCTTCGCTAACCATCAGCAAATTGGCTCATCCAAATAACTAAAAAACTATATTGATAAATCTACTAGAGAAATGCTATGAGAGATTAGAAAACCGTATGTAATGAAGAATAATCAAACATTCAAGAGAGCCCCTTAGGTATGCAGTCTGAAATGTGACTTTACAAGACCCAATTAACATATGCCACATCATTCAAGTACACAAACAAAAATAAACTCAGTTACACCATATCATTCCAAAAATCAAAACCCGCCTCCCTCTCGATCACCACGAGCACCAAGATCACCAAGTGCCAGACCACCCGATCACCGAGATCGCCGTTGCACCTCCAAATTGAGGGAGACCGAAGCCCCGACGTCGATCTCCAAACCGCCCGAGACTTATAGAGGCACCCCTCGGCATCACCTTTTGACAACAGGGTGGAGTAATTTTGTGAACCAGAAGAACCTGGTTGCAGGGGACTTGATCGTGTTCTTGAGAGTTGAGAATGGGGATCTTTGTGTTGGTATAAGGAGGGTTAAGAGGATGAGGTTTAAAACGCCTTTTGAAACCGAGATCTATAAATATGATCTCGTCATGAACAACCACAACCTGCTTGGTGGTGGTCGATTGTGGTGGTGGGGTGGGAGGTGGAAGGGGAATTTGGGAGAGAGGGGGTGGGAGTATGTGGGACAGAGCTTGGGAGAGAGAGGATAAAAAAAAGAATCGGGTGTTTTGATTTTAGATGAATTTTATGTTCTTGGCTGATGTGTCAAGTTTTGATTTGTTGCTGTAAAAGGTGCTTTTTATAGATGGTCTGTATTCAAGGTTTTCTCAACATTCAATATTAATGAAAACAAATGTTGGTAATAATGACGTGGAAATAACACCAAGGCTCCATAATAGTGCTGACCAGATGGGTTTGAACGACGTGGTCCTCCTTGACATTCATTTAATTCTGATTTGACAGAAATGACATCCTTTTATTCGGAACAAGATCTTTTTCAGTATATTTTGGACTAAAGAATATCTAATTTATGACTAGAATTTTATCTTAAAAATCCTATGACTAAAAATAAGACACTTGTCGCACTAGCTAAAAATAACAATAAAATATTATTTTATATTAAAAAAATAAATAATAACAAAATAACAAAATAACAAAATAAAGGGGTGGTTGGCCACCCCATGGGGGGTGAGGTGGCCAAAGCCACCCCATGGCCCTTGGGGGTGGTCCGGCCAAGCCCAATGGCCAAATCTAAAAAAATAAAAATAAAATAAAATAAAAAATTTGTTTGGCCCTTGGGGTGGCCAGACCACCCCCAAGGGCCAAACAAATTTTTATTTTATTTTATTTATTTTAGATTTGACCATTGGGGGTGGCGAACCACCCCATAAGGGCATGGGTATTTGGCCACCTCACTTAAACTGGGGTGGTTCGGCCACTCCCAATGGGGTGGCCAACCACCCATTTATTTCTTTTTTATTATTTATTTTAATATAAAATAATATTTTATTATTATTTTTGAGTAGTGAGATATGTGTCTCATTTGTAACCATAAGATTTCTAAGAAGAAATCATAACCATGAATTAAATATTCTTTAGTCCATTTCAAAAAAAAAAATATTCTTTAGTCTATTTTGGATTGGAGAAGATCTTATTCATTTTTAATAAAAAAAAAAAATGATAAAGGCATAACTTAAGTCCAGTTTTAATTCAACTTTTCTATTAAGTTTTTTTTATTTTTAAAAAATGATGTGAAGGAGACAGAGAGCCTTAAACTAAAGAGAGAAAGATAAATTTATTTTAAAAGTTGGATCAAAATTAATTTAAATTATGCCAATATCACACTTCAACAATTAATGCCGAGGAAATATTGGGTTTTGACGACGTGGTCCTCCTCGACACACAAGTGTTAATTGACACACGTGGTCCTTCCTTACAACATTGACTGAAAACCCTTTTGAACAGAACGCGTTTTCTTTTTTTTTTTTATAGAAAAAAAAGCAATCGATTTTCAGTCATTCTTGATGGCTGCGAAAAAGCAATCGATTTTATTATTATGATGTGTACGTAAATCCATATGAGATTAACATATTTTTGTTCTTTTCCATCCCACAAAAAGGAAATTTCAAGGAACGTTGATCAACGACTAGAGATAAAAAATGTTCTCAGCTTCAGAATTAATTCATTTGTATAACTTGTAAATTCTCTTTGATAACAACCTTTTAGGTGTTCTTTTCAATATCCCAAGATTCTTTAATTTTTAACCGATAAATTAAAAGTCTAAATTTGTACGTAATTGATTGGCTTCATCCATATGAATCACAAATCAACCATTTTGATATCCAGGTGCTTTCGAAAGTAGCATAATGTCAAAGATACAAGTTAAAAATTTTACGGTCCTAACATTATCTATGACATATCTAACAACCTTTTAGCTATTACAAAACATCTTAGAAATATCATTATCATAATCAGTATATAGACCTGTAGCATAAACCGATGAAGTTCGCCTCTGGTCATTGTCTCTTTTATCAATGTCATATTCACTCTCATTGACATGTTCGTAGCCTCTTTTCGTCATCGTTTTGATTTTTTCAATTCACAAGTAAGAGTATATTTGAAACTACGTTAGAAAATAAATTTTTTAAAATTAAAAAATTACCATTAATTTTGGTAGGACACAAAAACAACATGAATCTGAAAAAATATTGTAGAATTATCAACGCTAAAATTAACATCAATTTCATTGAATATTTGAATATTGGAGAATTGTCATCAACATATTATTGAGTAATGCATGACATATTAAGGCCAATTAAGGAATTTCCCAAACGAGCCCCATGAATGCATGGACCCCTCAAACGTACGCTAGCTGTCTCCCTGATCTGATTGCGGAAAAATGTCGGAGAATTATTAACGATAATAAATTGGTGGTGTAGTACTTGTAGCCCTACACACACAACTTTACAAGTTATCCACAAAAGCAAAGCTATCTCCTCACCGCTTTCATCGATCCCACCATTTTTGCGTTAATTGGCAAAATGAAGAAGAAGATGTTTCTTGTTCCATTTATTCTTGCTTCAACTCTTTCCTTTTTCTTCGCAACCTTCCCTTTCGGCGCCGCTGTGTTGCCGGATGATGAAGGTAATCAAAGTATTTTCATGATCAGGGAAACGTCCATATTTGATTGGTTGGATTTGGATAGCATGGATAGCCTTTTCTTACGTTAATTGTAGCTGATTTTATCATTACTTTTGCAGTGGAAGCTTTGCGTCAGATAGCGGAGGCGTTAGGGAAGACGGACTGGAATTTCAGCGCAGATCCATGCAGCGGATCACAATACGGATGGATAAAACTCAACCAATCACAAGGAATTGAAAATAATGTTACCTGTGGCAACTGCTCCTCCTCCTCTTCCAATGGAACCTGCCACGTTGTCAGCATGTACGTCATATCTCTCTCCAATACCCCCCTGCACATATGCATCCACCGTACATATATATGTTTCATTGAGACTCTTCTTATATATCTCATATACATCGATCTTTAGTGGGAAATATATATAACGAAGCATAGGATAAAAAAAAAAAACACTTTCATTTTGAAGGAAAATACGCTTTACCAAAATGGTTTTAAAATAAAAATTATTTAGGATACATTTGGTATTGCGATTTCGTAAGAATAATTTATCGTCAAAACGTAAAGCGTTTGACATTACAATTTAAAAATCACTTAATTTAAAATAGAAAAAAAATCTGTGATTTCTAATTTTCTATAAGCAGGTTAATGGGGGTGTTTATTATTATTAAAAAAAAATGACTTTTAAACAAAAATCACGATTTCTCATAAAAAAAAATGTATTTTTTAACCTGTTTTATCAAACATCTTTACGATTTTAAAAATAGCAATTTCAAAAACACAATTTTTAAAATTATACTTATTGAAACTGTAATCCCAAATTGATCCATAATCGTAATGCTTAGTTTTTTTTATTAATTTTTCTTGTATTTTTGACAAAACCTATGTTATGTGCATCAAAAGTAACATTTTTAAATGAGTAGTGCTATTTACCGCAACAGGCGTCAGTAGGGGGTGTAAACAAGTCAAGTTTGAGCGAACTTATTTTGTTTTGGCTTGGCTCGTTTAAATTTTACTCGAACCAAACTCAAGGACAAGCCAAATAATCGAGCTTGAGCTCAAGCTTATAATAAATCGAGCTGAGTCAACTTTTTAATTTAATTATAAATTTAAACTTTAAGAAGCCTTAAACAACTCAAGAAGCTACATTGTATATGTACATTTGTTTAGCTTAACTAGCCGAATATGAAACTTGAGTAAATATAACATAACACTTGGTTTTGAAGAGATAAGATATACACCCTTTTATAATAAAATGATGATATTAGGAAAAAAAAAAAAAATCATCATTTTTAATATTAATATAGTAATTATGTGAATAATTACTTATTCGAATTTTATACGAACCGCTCACAAGATTTAACCAAATCAAGTCAAACTTGCTTTATTTAATATTGATGAAGCCGGTATTTGTCAATTAGATTTAGAGGCCAGGCATGCAAACACTCTTCAACGAATTTTAGAGGCCAGGCATGCGAACAGAGACGCGGCGTCCACCCGAGGCAGATCTGGCGGCGTGGGCATGGCAGAGCTGGGCGGGGCGGCATCTCTGCCGGGGAGGCGTCGCCGGAGTTGCAGATCTATCGCCGGTGGTGGTGTCTTTCAGTGGGTTCCGTCTTAGGGTGGGTGGACGCCGCGTCTCTGTTCTAGTGCAGTGTGCTGTCATGGGTGGGTTCACCGGAAGCTGAGGTTGGGGTGGGGGAGAGAGTGTGCTGTGGGAGAGAGACGTGTGTTTTGGCCTGTGGTAGAGAGAAGAGGGTGAAGGGGATAGGATAGGGCATGCGTGGGTCAGTGGGTGGGTGAGGGGGTTTATTTTTTATTAAATAAAAAAATCAAAAAACTTAACTGTAGTTTACTTAACTACAACCACGTCAGTCGGGAACGAAATTTCGGGAAAAGTAGTAAAACCCGCGTACCTCGAATTATTTAAAAAAAGGAGTCGGGCCTGCCAACTGCATTTGAATTAATTGTTGGGCCGAAATTCCCTTATCTGACATGTGACAGTCGGCGCCCAATATATATATATATATATATATTATATAGTCTCTGAAATGAATGTTGAGGACCACATACTTTTGGATCATTTAGTCTCGCATTCACACCTCTGTCAAATCTGAATTAAATAGGATGTTGAATTTCTGAGGTACACCCTCATATGAATTAAATAGGGTGTCACATTCATATGAGTTTTACAAATGGCTTCACATATTGAATTATAATTTTGAAAAGTTATAGAAAACGGAAATTAAGTTGTTAATCGGGTGAAACTAGCATTTGAAAAGGATGCGTCTTTGAGGTTCTAGATTACAACTCATATAAATATATATATATATATATATATATAATATTATATTTTATTATATATAATTATATATAACTTGTATGCCTTCTCCTCATGCAATAATATTTCAACACTGGTGTGTTTGTTTATCTAATCAATATATACAAAATAAACTCTATCAAAAAACAAATTAAAACCATAGAAAGTTGTAGTCCAGGAGAGGAGAAGTCATATATTTTTTTATTTTTTATTTTTTTTATATGGGCTCATATTATTGAGTAATGCTACAAGTTTTTTTAGTGTCCATCTTAAGTCCATCCAAAAATGATGTAGCTATTAAAATCATTATTAAGCTAATGATTGATCATTATTAGATTTTGATCAAATAATAATTTTAATAATCACATTATTTTTGGATGGATTTAAGATGAACACAAAATAGACTTATAGAATTACTCCATATTAGAACAAGCCCAATGTGGTATATCGCAACCTATATGCTTGTTAAATAGTGCATATTTTGATGCAAAAAAGGCACAAAAAAGGGCAAAATAAGCCCAAAACTGAAAATTGGACCAAAAGGAAAAAAATAAAAAAAAAATCTGAAAAGGAAAAAATAAAAGTGGAAAAAAAATAAAAAGTAAGCCCAGAAAAGCCTAATTTTCAAATTCAGTTAAAAAATAAAGCCCAAACAAAACCCAAAAAAATGGTTAATGGCATAGGCGAATAATCGCCTAGCGGTTAGTAAAATGTGTTAATGAACCACTTAAATAGTTGCGATTAGCAATTTTAACCACTAATCGTTAACCGCTACCGCATGATCACCACTAGCTTAAATTATTTCACTCCCCTCATATAAGAACTTACGTGGTTTTACTTTCCATAAAAAAAATTCCCTAGTACTCCTTTTTCTTTTTATTTTTAAAGAAGGCATCCATTCCAGCCTTTACATCTCATGCACATACAATATAGATGTATGTCTCTTTATATATATATATATATATATATATACACACACACACGTATTAGTATGAGCATGTGGAATCCGCCTATAACTGCATGCAGAATCTGCCCACAACCCCACATAAATTGTAATATGAAAATACAAATTGAATTGTAGACATTGAGCAATACAAGTATTTATAAATTAAATTCTAATATGAAAAAATATACATCTATTCATAAACTTTGGCAATATAAGTAAACTGGAAAAAAAAAAATTTAAAAATACAATTGAATTGAATTATATTCTCTAAAAAAATATAAATGAATTGACTTTAATGGCCTTGAAATAATGTCCATAGCTGGATTTATAGTGGACAAGGTCGATTTAAGGTTTTAGTGACATTTCAAACTACCAAGCCAAATTAGCTAATACTAAATACTAAATGCATGAAACACACAAAAATAAAGTCATAGTAAGACAAAATTATTATTACTTTTATATAAATATGGGTATTTGCCTTCGCTACCCATATTCCACTATTTGTCCGCATATACATGGGTAGCGGGTATAATATTTGCCTGCTAAGGGTCAGAAAATGAAAATCCGCCAATAACCCATGCAAACAGGCAAATAGTAGATGTGGAGCAGCTTTTAACCGCTTACCTGAACACCCCTAACTAGGAATAATTACATTCACTTCCCATCTAAGTAGTGTGGGCCTATTCGTCTTGTGATATGCTTTGATATCATGAATAAATTCGTTGACCTAACTCATATCATAAAATCGGTTCAACAAGAGAGGGTTGCCAATTCTTTATAAACATGCTCAAAGTCTTGTCCATAAGCAATGTGAGATTATTTCTCAACACACTCCCTCACAAGTATTTTTCTTGGTCCTTGTCACGAGGTAAGTAGTGCGAGATCCATTCGTCCTATAATAGATTTGATATCATAAAGAAATTCATCTTTTCAAAAAAAAAAAAAAGAAAGAAAGAAATTTATAATACTATCAATTTTAAATGGGGAAATAATAAAATAGGCAAGATATTTTACGTGGTTCGGTCGATAACCTATGTCCATAGATAAAGCCCATATAGCTCTTGGGCTTTATCTATGAATATAAGTCATAGATGAAACCAAATAAAATATCTTATCTATTTTATTATTTCCTCATTTAATATTGATAATATTATGAATTTCTTCATTTAGATTGCTTTTGCCTTTAACTTGTGATTTTATTGTCATTTATGTGTTCATATATATTGAGAAAGTTAAGCCTCATAATTAAAAAATTCTTCCAAGAGATAGTTTAATCCACGATCACGCTTAACGTTGGTAGTTACTAATAATCTCTTTCTCCCATCTTGTGAGAATATGTTAGAAAAAAATAAATAAATAAAAAATTAAAAAACCCCGCTCTCTATTGGACGTACAGAATTCTGAAAGGACAAAATCTCACGGGCACACTCCCACCATATTTGGCCAGGTTGCCTTACCTCCAACAATTGTAAGTACTCATAACAGAGATGCCACATGTTGTATTTTCTTTCCTCAACTGATTCATTTCTCTCTTATATTAGTGATCTCACCCGCAACTACCTTAACGGTTCAATCCCTCCGGGATGGGGTTCTTCCCCGCAGCTGGTACACATGTACTCTCTCTCTCTCTCCCTCTCTCTATAGATGTTTTAATGAATGGATGATTTAATTACGTAAGAGAGTCTTATTGCAGTTCCCTTCTTGGAAACCGGTTAACGGGTTCTATCCCCAAAGAGTTGTCAAACATCACGACTCTGAAAAACTTGTGAGTTCTGATCCCATTTGTTTCTATTTGTGAAACATTTTTTTAGAGTTTTGTTATCAAGGAATTCTGTTTTCTTATTCGTAGTACCGTGGAGTTCAATCAGCTTTCTGGAAATCTTCCTCCAGAGCTTGGCAATATGTCCTCCATAGAAAGATTGTAAGACGGTTTTGATTGTTCCCTCTTACAATAAGAATCTTATCTCTTTTCTTTGGTGTGAGAGTAACTTGGATTTTTATTTATTATTTATTTTATTTTGTTTTGGATTGGCTTTTTCTATAGAAAGATGTTGAATCCTCATGTTAGCTCTATCGGTTTACTCTTACATGTATGTTGTTTTTGTTGATGATGATGATATTGTTATTATAGTTACCTCTCGTCGAATTATTTTACTGGGGAGCTGCCTGATTCATATGCAAGGCTCATCAATTTGAAGGAAGTGTAAGCTATTATTTCTTTCTTTCCGTATAAAGGTTTGTTTGGATATGCGTTTAAAAGGCTTAAAAATGCATTTAACAATCAAAAAGCCTATTTGGAAAAAACAAAAAAAAATACCCATTTGGTAAAAAAAATTTAAGACACTTTTAAGGTCCAAAAAACTTAAAAATAGACAAAACGCGTTTTTCACAAAAACTCAAAAATAAAGCTTTTGCAAAAAAACAGTACTTTTTAATTTAAAAACTTTATTTATCAAATAAAATTCCAAACATGCTCTAAGTTTTTCATCTGTTGCAATTAGTTAAATATGACATTTAATTTCTTTCCATTTTTATTTTATTCCTTTTCTCCGTTCAGCCGAATTAGCGACAATAACTTTTCTGGAAAGATACCTGATTATATTCAAAATTGGACAAAACTTGAAAAACTGTGAGTGCTCTATCCTTTTTCCTTCTTAATTTTGTTTAAGGATTTTGTCGTTATTTAATAATGGATGTTATGTATTATTCCTGATTAAATTAAAATTTTGTAACAACAGAGTGATTCTGGCAAGTGGTTTGAACGCACCAATTCCTCTTGGCATTGCTCATTTGGAAAATTTAACTGAATTGTGAGTATCAACTTGTTATGTCGCAGCTATAAATCATTTTCAGAAGGAATTGCATTTGAATTAATTTATTCTGTGTTGAATATGATATGCAGGAGAATTAGTGACTTGAATGGACCTGAACAAACATTTCCACCACTTGATAATCTGATCCCAAAGTTGGAAGTATTGTAAGTTTTTTTTTTTTTGTAATAAGATTGCAATAACACAAGAGCAAAGGTTACAGCCCTTCAAGGAGGGAAAAAAAATAGAGGGTGGATCACCACCATTACAAGCAGTAAAAGGAGAAGAAAAGGGAGGGAATATGGGAATGCAACCCGAGCCTGTAGAGGCTCTTGTCGTGGCCCAAAATGCCATATGATGGGCGTAGAAGTTCGCACTTCTGTTAATCTTCTTGGCCTCCCATAATGAAGAGGGAGGAAGAAGATCTAATAAGTCACCAATCAACTTATCAATGTGCCAATCCTGGCAGAGAGCAGGGAGTTTTAGGGCCGAAATAACTATCTGGGAGTCTCCTTCTAAGACAAATTTGTGTAGCTGCAGGGAGGAAGCTAGAGAGGCAGCTAGAAGAGCTCCTTGAGCTTCACCATAATTCGGAGAGCAGGGGGGAGAAATCTGAGACACTACTTTTAGGATGAAACCTCTGTGGTCTCTGCAAACTGCTGATTGAGCTGAGAAGTGTTCTCTAATTGCAGTATCAAAATTGATCCTGAAAGTGCCTTCTTTAGGTGGGATCCAGACTTGCACATCTTTAGCAGAAACTGTGTGCCATGCAGCAGCATGAGCTAGGGATGAATTCTTGATAGAGGCAGCCAGCTTTGAGATGTCTGGGATGATGCCATCATGAATTGCTTTGTTCCTGCTAAACCATAACATATCACATAGCACAGCAGAGAAAATTTGGAACAAATGAACATCAGGAAGAGGGATACCAAAAGCTGAGTGAAGAGATATGATGCCTTTGACCCAGCTGGAAAGGGAAAGAGAAGACCAAGCTAAGGAGTCCAAAGGCCAGAAAGAGGATCTCCAAGCAATCCTAGCAAAACTACATCTGAAAAATAAATGAAGAAGAGAGTCTTCTTCCAAACTGCAGAGGGGGGACAAAGAATCAGCTGGGGGGATATGAAAAACAGCATTGAGTCTTGCCTTAGAGGGAAGGAGATCCCAGGCTATTTCCCAAAGTAGCAGCTTGAGCCTAGCATTTAGATTGAGTTTCCAAAGAAGCTTCCACTGATCAGGAGGTAAAGGAGTGGAAAAAGAGGAGACTCTTTGGGAACTAATGAACTTATAGGCTGAACTAGTTGAGAACTTTCCAGAAGATGAGTGAGTCCAGAGATAATCTGATCTAGGGGTAGAGCTGATAGCTATTTTGTGAATCTCCCTTGCACTGTTTACATCAAACATTCTAGAAATGAGGGGAGAATTCCAAGAAGCATTCGGATTAATCAAGTCAGAAATAACCAGAGGAGCGGTATATGGGGTCCTATGATTTAGGGGAGATGGTGAGAAGGAGAGAATGGTTGGAATCCAGGGAGAGTTCCAAATAGGAAAAGATGAATGGACAAAGACTCTAAGGCAAGCACCTTGGGAAATGACTGGCAATGAAGAGAGGATGCCTCTCCATAGCCATGAAGGGGCAGAATGGGGTGGGGGGGAGAGAAAAGAACCAGAAGAAAAATACTTACCTTGGAGTTGGTTTACCCACAATGAGTCTGAAGGAGATAGGAGCTTCCATCCAAGCTTGGAGATGAGAGCAAGGTTGACCTCTTCCATTTTCCTGAAACCTTGACCTCCCAAAGCTTTTGGAGAGCAAAGAGAAGACCAAGATTTGAGTGATAAGTTTCTGATTTTCTTTGGAGAGAAGCCCTACCAGAAGTTCTTAAACAATTTATCCAATTTTCTGCAGAAAATTTTTGGGAGTAAAAAGGTGCTCATTGCATAGGATGGAATAGCTGCTGCCACAGCTTTGATGAGCACTCCTTTGCCAGCTTGAGAGAGGGTCTTGGCTCTCCAACCTTCCATCTTGGTCTGAATAGAATCAATGATACTTTGGAAAGCTTCTCTTTTGGATCTCCCCATTAGAATAGGCAAACCAAGGTATATGGATGAGGTGGGGTTAGGGTTGCAAGGAAGGATATTTAGGATGGATGAGGAAGTTGTGGGGTTAGTATTTTTGCTGAATCTAATGGAGGATTTTCTGAAGTTTATAGATTGGCCTGACCAAGAGCAATATTTATCAAGGCACCCTTTGATACTTGTTGCTTCTAGGTTAGTAGCCTTACCAAACAGCAAGAGATCATCTGCAAACAGCAGATGGTTGATAGCTGGGCAGATCCTGGCAATTTTCATACCCTTGATGTTGCCTAATCTTTCCTCTTTCAGCAAGAGCCTAGAGAGAACTTCAGTGCCTAGGATAAAAAGGAAAGGAGAGGGAGGGTCTCTTTGTCTCAAACCTCTCTTAGGAGAGAATAAACCAAAAGGGCTGCCATTCAAGAGAATGGAAAAAGAAGAGGAGGAAATACATGACTCAATCCATTGCAGCCAAGTTGAATGAAAACCTAGGCTTTGCATGATGGAAAGAATCAGCTTCCATTCCATTTTATCAAAAGCTTTTTCCATATCCATCTTGAGGAACATAAACCTACCTTTTTCTCTCTTAAGCTTGAAAAAGTGGAAAAGTTCATGAGCTATGATAGAATTGTCTTGGATACTCCTATTAGGCACAAAAGCTGATTGGAGAGGAGAGATGATTTTGGAGAGCATTAGTTTGAGCCTGTTGGCCAGCAACTTTGAGATAATCTTATAGGAGATATTGCAAAGGCTTATAGGTCTGAAATGATTAACTGAATGAGCTCCACTTTGTTTGGGAATTAAGGTAATGAAAGTATGGTTTTGCTCACTGGCCAGGTTTTTGGTTAGGAAGAAATCCAATACACACTCCAGAACTTCCCTCTTGACAACACTCCAATACTTTTTATATAATAAAGCTGTAAAGCCATCAAGGCCTGGAGCTTTTGTGGAGCCAAGACTTGAGAGGACTTCAAACACCTCTTTTTCAGTAGGGATAGAGATAAGAGACAGATTATCCTCTTCTGAGATGATAGGGGAAAAAAGCTCCAACAGCTCATCATCCAACTGAGGGGAGGTAGAGGAGAACAGGGAGGAGAAATGGTCAACAAAATTTCCCCCTATTTTAGACCTGTTTGAAATCCAACCCCCTTCATTTGTCTTCAAAAAGTTCACAGCATTTGATCTTCTCCTGATGAGAGTAGAGGTATGGAAAAACTTTGTATTGAGGTCAGTGCATGTTAGCCAATTCTCTCTGGATTTGGATTTCCAGAGGGTCTCTTCTTGAAGGAGTAGCTCATTAAGAGCAATCTTGAGGTTTGATTCTGTAGGGATGGAGCTGGAGCAGGGGGTAATTGTTGCACTTTGTCTATCAAATCCTTGGTAGACTTGATTTTTTCTGAATTCTCCCAAAATGAGTGGAGTTCCATCTTTTCAGTGAAAGTTTAGTATGTAATTGCTTTATGATCAAGCAATGAGCAGGAGGACCTTGAGCAGGCTGGTTCCAAGCAGATTTGATTACAGCTTCACAGGAGGGGTCCATTGCCCAAAAAGCTTCAAATTTGAAAGGTCTAGGTAAGATGGCTGGTTGGGTGGTGTTTAGCAAAATGGGGTGATGATCTGAATTTGTGGCAGGGAGGTGCAGGATGGAGTATTCAGTGTGCAAATGGATCCAACTAAGGGAAGCTAGACCTCTGTCAAGTCTTTCTTTAATGGTGGCATGACCTTGTCTTTGGTTACACCAAGTGTAAGGGTTCCCTGCAAAACCAAGATCCACCAAACGAAAGTGGTCTATAAACTTCTTGAAAGGGCAAGAGGATGAAGAAGCAACCAGACTACCTCCTTGCTTTTCAGACTGATCTAAAACAAAATTTAAGTCACCTATACACATCCATGGACTAACAAAATTATCACTAACAGTAGTGAAGGAGTCCCAAAAAGCTGGCTTTTCTCTTTGGTCAGGAGGACCATATATGCAAGAGAGAATCCAAGGGGAGTGGATGGGATCAGAGTAGCACCAAGATGAAATGTTATTTTTGTTGGAGATGAAACATTCCAGCTCAACACCAGGCCTCCAAGTGAGAGCAAGGCCACCTTTAGAGCCAATAGGAGCAACTTGGCAAATGAGAAAGAAACCAAGGGAGTGGAGAATAGAAGAGACTTGGGGGGGAGGGGATTTTGTTTCAGAAAGAAAAAGTATATCAGGGTTGTTCTCACGAATGAGAACCCTCAAGGATTGAACTACAGAAGGTCTTGAGAGATACAGGTCTTGAGAGACCTTTGTAGTTCCAGGACAGGATCTTCATGTTGGGTGGGGGGACAAAACCATGTCCCCTGGATTTTGAGAAGAAGTAGCCTGAACTGTAGTTTGTTTGATTAAACGAGCAGCTTTGAAGAAATGTGGGGGAGTGAAAGATAGGCCAGTCTGGGGTTGAGTGGTTGTTGATTCTAGCTGGTCAGAAGTATCCATGTCATCTGTTAGCCTGAGGTCACTGGAGGGAGCAGCTGGTCCTTTTTTGTGAGGTTTGGAGGGTCCTGTGTTGTGGTGCCTTTTCTTTTTCAGATGTGTTTTGGGGTTTTTTGGAGGGAGACTAGAAGTTTCTTGAGTTGGTGAATAGAGTGGTGTTTGCTTTGCTGAAGTGTTTAAGTCTGGATGGGGGCACAGGGGAGTGGAGGGAAGGTTTTTGGCGGGTGAGAGGAGAATATTTGAAGAGTTAGGTAATTCTGTTGGTAAGGGGTGGTTTTAGTTGGGCTGGTGAGATGTTTTTTTCCTTGGGCTTTTTTAATGGTGACAAGGCTCGGCCCAGGGTTGAATTTTTGCAGTTCAATTGAGATAGAACCGGGAAACAAACTAGATGTTGGAGCTGTCATGGAACAAGTTCCCAAGGAGGTGATCTGTGGAATTAGGTGGGCAACTGCATGTTGATTTTCTGTGGAGGTGGCTTGCTTTTCTGGGGAGGCATTTAATGAGGAGTGGTGTTGATTTGAGGTGTGAGTTGGTTCGAGGGAGTTTTGTGATGAGTATGGGGGCTGCAGGAGGGTGATGGATGAGGTGGCTGCTGAGTCAGTATTGTGACAGGGTTGATGGTAGTGGATGTTTGGTTGTCAGGAGGGAGATATTTTTTTGCTGTGGATCCTTCTCCGGGGATCATGGTAATTTTTTGGGATGGAAGAGGCTGTGACATGGAGGAAGAGGGTGAGGGGGTAGCATGTTTGAGAAAATGGTGACTTTGAGGGAAGTAGCATATTTTCCTGGGACCAATTCTGCTGGAGGAGCCAGACAGGTCTGGTTTTTGTGCCTTATTCTTCCACATGATGTACAATATATGTCTAACCTTTCATACATAAAAGA
Source organism: Carpinus viminea (assembly GCA_013348765.1). Lineage (NCBI taxonomy): Eukaryota > Viridiplantae > Streptophyta > Magnoliopsida > Fagales > Betulaceae > Carpinus > Carpinus viminea. The sequence continues at coordinate 30,938,404 of CP054672.1, read as the reverse complement.
AATCTGAAATTGTTCCCCATCATCTCTACTAAAGAGAAAACCTGGCTTCAGAGGCTCCTGCACATTGAGCTTGACTAGAATTCTGAGGTAGCTTCTGAAAGTCATGCTCTCTCCACTACAGTCCTCCACTTGGATGAGAGAACCCATTCCTTTGCCTATAGCAGCAACATTCTTTAGAGTAAGATTGGCCAAAGGGAAGCCGTGAATTTGAACCCAGAAAGGAGACATGTTGAGGGGAACAGCCCCCATGATGACCTGAGGGGACCATTGGTTTAGTGACAGAAGATAGCCATTGACATTCCAGGTGGGTTGTTTGAAGATTCTGTCTAGGTGGGCTTGATTAGAGAATTTGAACAGAAATTTATTTGGTCCAATAGCAGCAAAGGAAAACGGCACTACAAATTCCCAGGCTTTGTTTAGAGCAGCTTGAACTGATTGGTTATTGTTTGTTTTTTGGGAAATAAGCAGACCTATGAGGGGTAAGCAACCTTGGGAGGGAGTATTAGTAGGAATGGTTTCTATTTGAGTGGAAGGATTCTCCTAAGAGAGGGCTGCTGTCTGAGAAATGAGAGAATCTAGGTCCATGATAAAGAGAATAATGGATAGGTAGTGAGATGGAGGAAAGCTGAGAGTAAGATACAGTGTTTTAGAAAAGCCAGAGTAATAGGGTAAAGCCAAAAGAAGGTAGAAGAAAGAGATGGTTTCAGGTGGGATAGCTGGTTACAGGGGAGGTAGCAGGTACAGGTAGTAGAATGCTTGGGGTGGCAGAGAGATAGCAGGTTGAAGAAGAGGTTTCTGCAGAAACTTCTACTGGGGGGAGCTTTCTTAGTGGGAGAGAGCGAGCAGTTTTTGGAAATCCCCTATATTAGATGAAGTATTGTAAGTTAAATGTTTCAAGGACATGATTTTCCATAGTATCCATCCTTATGGCTGCTCACGTTTACATACATATTTTTATTTTGTTACAGGATATTGAGGAGTTGCAATATTACTGGACAACTACCTCCATATTTCGATAAGAAGATGACCGAGTTGGGCACCTTGTTAGTATAGTAGCCACTCTTTCCTCCCCTTTAATTTCTGTTTGCTAATTTTTCAAAAATCATCTTGAAAATGCTTTTATGCTAATTTATGGATCATTCAGTATTCTTGCATGGCTCATAATAATTATAACTCATTTTCTTCTCCTTGTGTTGATTGAGCTAAACCGACTTAGGTGGCATTCTTGATATGGAATTTGTGATTTTTTTTTCTTTTCTTTCTAGATAATACTAAGCAAAAATATTTTGTACCTTGAATTTTTGAGTTAAAAAATTCATTTTCTTTTTCTCCCCCTAGCTCTAGCTATTGAGGGCATTGTTCTTTAGATAGAGGGTAACATTTCTAATCTAACAATGTTTCTGTGATTTTTGTTTTTTCTCTTCTCTTTTTCACCTTTGCCTAGTTGCACATGATTGTCTATGGCAGAGTCATCTATGTTTTTTGGCGCACTTGAGAAACTATTTGAGTCGAACCTAAAAGAACCCAAGAAACGACTCTACCCCAAAATTCACCAACCAGACAGTAATTATCACAAAATAAAATTATCGAACAGTAAAGCACATAGATATTACAACCACAAACTCAATCACAAGTCAACACAAGGATTTTGTTGACGAAGTGGAAACTTTTTGAACACCTCAAAGGTAAAACCACTCTGGGCAGTCAAATCCGAGAAATCACTAACAAATAAGATCCAATTTACAGACACAATGAGTACTTACAACCTTTTTTAAGACTTCGACTCTGTAAGATCATCAATACATTAAGAGAAGGAAACACATCTATGTTGGAACAACAGTGGTGAAGGATACTTTTACTTCCTAACCAATACATGAACATCCAAAGCTTGAAAAGCAGTTTGATCGCTTTGGTGATTTGTTTGTGCAATTGAGAGTTCAAATTGGCATACAAATTGGACCACTAATAAGCCTATTTGCCGCCATTGGTGGTGTTAACAATCATCACCGTTAACCAAATCCTCATTTCGTGTATGAGGGTGACAAGTTTACCGTTAAAGGCGCAATTTCAATAGGCGGAGGTAAGCAAACATCAAATTCATCTACCAAGTCCATCTAATGTAGAGGAGTAAGATGAAATTGTTGAGGAATATTTTTCAGTAGATTGGGCCTTTCCACTGATCTATGACATTTATCCTGAAGAAGATATTCTATTAGATGAGTTAGGTCTTTCAGTTGACAAAAAAAAGTTTGTTGACGAAAGCCCAAAGAGTGAAGTATCTAAGTTGCGTATTGAAGATATTAGTTTTGTTGATTTTCTTAGAGTTGACATCACGCTTGTGATGTTGGTTTCATTATGTTGGAGGACAATTTGAATTTTTGAGGAAGAGCAATTGATCCTTTGTGAGAGATTTTTTTGGAGTGTGCTTTGGAGACAATAAATAAAGGATGCGTGGAAATTGAATTATCTCAATTTGGTGTGAAGAGTTTCCAAACTATTATTTAGAGCCTTGTTGTGATTAGTTGCATGGTATTTCTTTTTAGGTATCAAGTTGTTTTACTACTGAGAAGAATGAGATGGAAGGGATTTAAAAAAATATTATAGACTCCAAACTTCACCTAGAACGGGGTTGGATATGTGTTTTCAATTTTTAATAAGTTCTTTTCTAGTCTTGACAACTTCAATACATTGTAAGTTTTAACATTTTCAGGAAAGGATTGGTTTTTTAGGTGTTATTTATTTTCTAATTCATTAAATTATAACTTTTCCTGCAGAGATCTCAGCTTTAACAACCTAAGAGGAGAAATTCCAAGCAGCGTTGCAAGTGTACCACGTACAGCAAAGATGTATGCATTTTAAATTATATGTATATTTTCGTATACCAAATTATAGACAACCTTTCTTGTATAGCTGAGACACACTGTGGGTTCATTACCTCATTAGTGGGGATGAAAAAGGAATAGTTAATTAATGGCCTGATCAGTTAGGCAATTTCCAATTTGATTAACTGGATAACTCCTAGATTTTGTCCTTAAAATGTATAAAATCAGGCAAAAATATCCTTTTAGCATCAAAGTTAAACTCACACAAACTTTGGGCATGAAACAAAATTATATGCGACCAACCTGACAGGATGTTTCAAAGGTGAAGTATCTGAATGACCTGTAGAATAGAATGTGGCTTAAATGCACCAAGTCAAGCTTTTAGTTACAAGGGTTCTGTAAAAGTTTTGAAGTATTTCATTGAGTGCTGAAAATGTATTCTCTTAAATACAAGCCCGGTAGTTTTATATGTCCTTCCATGTCATTGAAATTATAGTTTTCCTTTAGTTAAGTACTGGATGTTGACATTTATTGAAGGATTTTTCAAATTTACTTCCTAGTTAAGGTTGTTCCTCTTTCAAAGGAAAGATGTATCTAACACTCCTATCTCTACTTGCCAGAGTAGGGATTCCATTTCATGTAATTTATTATTGTTAATATGAAATCATTCAAAGCATAATTAAATATTCATTTAGCCATTGGATGTGTTAAGATTTGCATCCTCAAAGATATTCATTTATGTAATGCACAACCTACATAATGATACTGAATTGTTAATATTGATTTTTTTTTTTATAGATATTTAACTGGAAACCTGCTAAGTGGAAAAGTGCCTCCTGAGATGCTGATCAGAAGTCCCGGCATCACGTAAGCTTCTCTCCCAAATTCTATATATTCAATTTGTTAACCAAAAATGTTGACGTATTTTTCTTTCTTAATCATTGCGTTTATGACTTTATTTGCATTTATTTGTTAACCAAATTCTATATATTCAATTTGTTAACCAAATTTAAATTCTATATACTTTATTTGCATGCTTTGATAGCACTTCCTCCACTTGATTGGTATAAATGTCAAAATGTGAAAAAACTTTGACGCATTTATTGCTGATTGTAATCATTAGAAAAGTGATGATGTAGTACAAGGACCCCTTTTGTGGGGCGCAAAATTGGAGCAAGTTGTGCCTCGTGCGGCTACGGAAGTAATATGGGTATAAGTTAAAAGAGGTACTAGAATAGAATTCTGTTAAATAATAATAGTTATAGTTATCTGTTTAAGTCAGTCTTTGTAGCAGGTATGCTGAGCTGGATTTGTTACAGTATAGCTGGAAAATAGCAAAATTGAAGGAGGGTCGTTTGATGGCTGTTTGGTTACACACATGGGCTTTTGAGGAGCTAGGTTGATTATAACCGAAAAGGGAGTAATTCTCTACAGTAGGGTTTATTGTAGAGTTTAGTTTACCATAAAAGGTTTAGGCTGCCTTGTTATTCATGGAGAATTTAGCTATTATCTTGATTAGTAAAAGTAGTCTCTTATAGCTAAGTAGATTATGTAGTGAGTAGTTTTCTGTAGCAAGGAGATTGATCATCTTGAATGGATCATTGTATAAGTCTACTTTGAGTCTGAATAAAAGCTTTGAAGTTCATTCCAAATTCATTAGTTTTCTATTTGAATTCTGTTGAGTGATTTGGTGTGTTACAATCTTTCAATTATTTGTAGCACTACGGTGCATAACTCATTTAGCAATAGGTTTCTATTATATCTTCATAGGAGTTTATCTCCAAGCGAGTAGGAGTTCTTCTCCAAGTCTAAGTCGTTGTAATGTTCCTATTTAAAGGATGATCATGAATAAAGAAGGAAGCAGAATTAATCCCAAACTTTGTGTTTGAAAAAGGTTTTTCTAGGTTCCTTCAAAATCTAAAAGGTTTGGGTTCCATTAAAATCTAAGATTTAGGTTCCATCAGAACCTAAATTCTATCCCCGTTACGTATTCATGTAACACGTGCAAAGAACGGTTGGAGCCTCTTGAAGGACTTACCGAGGAGCTCATATTAAAAGTGGGCTCATCTTGCCAAGGGGCTCATCTTCCCATCACAGTTCCTAACAAGTGGGGTTACTTGGGAGCGACCTTAGTGGGGGGAAGTTTGTTAGAGATCGTGGAGTCTGGTTGATTTACGTGGGCATCCGGACAAGCTATTATAATGTCTGGATGAGAGAGCCACTAGGAGTACCAAAAAACAAGTATGTCGAGATATATGGAAGCCACCAAGAGCATCAGACATTGAGCATGTGTGGATGGGCTGGAAGACGTGTTTGGATAGAAGCCACCGAGAGCATCAGTTTTTTAGTTTATAATTTCACTGTAAGTTTTGATAGTTTTATTGAAAGATTAGTTTTTGACTTTGTTGAGGTTCAATAATGCCGCTGCTCTACTCACTTGAACGGCTCTTAGATGCCTTGCGGAGTGTGATTTTGAATGCCATAAAAGGATTTGACTTTCCTCACTAGACACCAATTAGTTTTTAGATGAGATGGTCAAAAGCTTGATCCAACAAATGGTATCAGAGCCAGGGTCATGGGTTCAAGTCGTGGGAGCATCATAGTGAGGGAGGGATTGTTGAGGTTCAACAATGCCACTGCTCTACTCACTTGGATGGCTCTTAGATACCTTGCAGGATATGATTTCGAATATCATAAAAGGATTTGGCTTTCCTCATTGGATATCAATTGGTCTTTGGATGAGATGGTCAAAGGTCCGATCCAACCGACTTCAATAATATTTCATTATCAATGTGTGTGTTGATTTGTGTAATGAGAATACAATTCCTCAATCACATCTATAGCTACCGCTATGTCAATTGGTATTAGACTTGACTATCCTAGTTTGATGGCAAAAGATGGAAATGCAAGCAGTCACTCTGAAAACGAGGAGCATGGAGTGCGGTCCCTTTAGGAAAATGTTTTCTCTCATGAACAACAGTTTTATGGTATCGAATGCAAGTTGTGGGAGATGGAAAAACATTGCTGGACTTGGGATCAACCACAATAGGAATCACCATCACAATTAGAATTGCTTTGACTAGATGGCTCGTGGTTGATCGATTCTCGGTCATGGTTCATACCATAGGCTATTGATTTAGCCGTGAAGAAGGAATTGCAATTAATCAATTATGAAAATGAGAGAGTGAAAGCATATCAGAGCTTACAAGTTTTAATCATTTCCAATAATTTCTACTCTTCAAAGTTCCCAATGGTTTCCTACTCTCCTTGATTTCACTTCCAAAGGGCTTTTTCAAAAGAGGTCAAAAATGCCATCCCAACTTCAAAAACAGGATCCAAAGAATATGCCTTTTCGTTGGCATCCACTATTATGGTATTTGTTTATGTGATTGCTAGCAACATCATAAGACTATATGCCTTCTTTTTTTCTTTTTCTTTTTTTTTTTTCTTTTTTTTTTTCTGCTTATGTTCATTTGTAATTTTAATCTCTGGGATTGTATAGAATGAAGTATGAGAACAATTAAATCTTAATATTATCATCTCTTTGAAATTAAATTTTCTAGTTAGTGTAATTTTTCTAAAAAAAAAAAATGATTACGGAAGAAATGAATCATGTTGCTTCTTTTGTATGCAGTGATCTTTCATATAACAATTTTACAGAATCAGGGCCACCAAGTTGTCCAACAAGTACAGTGTAAGACTTCTAAGCATATTTGTCTGAATGCAAGCGCTCATGGCCATATTCACTAAACTTTTCTCTTGTTATTTTCCACATGCAGGAACTTGTTTTCAAGCTCTTTGATTGGAAATAACTTGTAAGTATCAACTTTATCTGTCGAAAATATGCATCGCAAATTTTTCTAATTTTAGCTTTCTTGATATGAGTAAACACAAATCCAATTTTGATGTTAATAATAACTTGTTTTGAACATTGATTGTTCAAACAGTGGCCTGGATTCGTGTTTGAAAAATTGTGCTGGGCAAAGTAAGTTGAAATGCTACTACATATTTCTTCAAGATTTGTTATATTCCCATGATCACCTTTGTTCAATAGTGTACTGGCTTGGTTTGCTTTTCCTTGTCTTTGTGGATGGGGGGATTGGGACACTTCTAGCCAAAGCTTTTATAAAGAATAAGAGACTGTTCATGTAGACCTTCTTATAGTTATTAAGCATAAACGATTTTATAAAATCAAAAGCTGAAGGAAAAAAAAAAAGAAAAGAAAAAAAAAAGGGGATGAAATATAGTTGTATAAGGTGTCTAAAATTTCCTCTAAAATTGTAGTGCTTTGACCAAGCAATACAAGCGCAACAGCTAGCGCTTTTCTTTTATTATTCTTTTTTATTATTTTTATCAATTCACTAATAAATAAATTATACTCATAAATTGAAAGAAAGCAAAAAACTTGCTTTTAGCGGAATAAAGTCTCATCTTCGTTCTCATTGTATATATAGGTAAAGAGTTACAATTGCAATCAAGTTTAACAACCTTAAACTTGATAGTAACTAGGAGAACTAAGACAAAAATAACTAGGAGAACTAATAACTAAAGAACTTAATAAGAAGAGATAAAACTACTCTAAAGATAACTACAAGAGTTTCATTTGGATGCAACTAAATCTGATTGAAGAGATTTGGTTTCCTCTCCACACTCCTCTCTGAATTGAAAGTAGTGAACATATTTTCTTCCTTTTCTTTTTTGATAAATATTAATTTTATAACGTTTACCTTACATGTTTACTTGTTACTAATCTGCTATTGGTTTTATCCCAGAATTGGACAACCTTCATATAAATTGCGGTGGAGGAGAAATAACTATTAATGGAAATACTATATATAGTGCTGATACAGAACCAGGTGGGCCTTCAAAGTTCTACCAGAGTCCACAAAGTTCATGGGGATTTAGCAGCACTGGTCGCTTCATTGGCAACAGTAAACCTGAAAACTATACTGTGCAAAATTCATCCAGTCTCTCTATGACCAACCCTGAACTATACATGAATGCACGCCTTTCACCTCTCTCTCTTACTTATTATGCTTTTTGTTTGGGAAATGGAAATTACAAAGTAAACCTCCATTTTGCGGAGATAATATTCACTGATGATAAAACATATAGTAGCTTGGGAAGGCGTATATTTGATATTTACATTCAGGTAATAATTACAATATACTTCCACTTTCATTTACTCAAGCAGTTGGTAGCATGAAATGGTTGACAAAAATGGATTAGAATATTGCAGGGAGAGCTAGTTTGGAAGGATTTCAACATTGTAAAGGAGGCTGGTGGAGTGGGTAAGGCAGTGATAATAAATTTTAATGCTGCCGTGACTAATGGTACCTTAGAGATCCGTTTCTATTGGGCTGGGAAAGGGACAACTGCTATCCCGGTTGATGGAGTCTATGGTCCTCTTATTTCAGCTATTTCTGTGAATGCTGCAGGTAGGTTAACTTTCAATGGTTTGAAAGTGATCCATTCTCAAACTTTGCATATATATATATATATATATATTTGAGCATTTAAATTTATCTATGTTTCTTTGGGAACTTTTAAGGAAGCATGATGCTAATTATATTTCGTTAATTTCCTTAAAGTATTTGATTTGAATCTAGCTTCTTTATGGTATATATCATGGTGGGTCCACTTTTTATGATTTTATTTTTCTTTGATATTTTTTTTGGTTTGATGTGTACGTACTACTTCAAGAAATGATATTCATAAATCATATTGATGAATAACATAATGAAATGCTTTTCATGTTTATTTTCATTGAAGTATTGCTAACTATCAGTTTGGATCTCTCGCTTTCATGCATTACTTGGCTGGATGATAATTTATCGTACATATCAATTACCTTGACAGCAATCTAACATTGTAACTCTTATATATGTTTTTTCTTCAAATGTACAAACTTTACAACAACATTAGAAAATGGAGCCGGTATATCCCTAGGTGCAACGGTTGGGATTGTTGCTGCTGGAGTTGTTGTTATACTATTGGTTCTAGGTATCCTCTGGTGGAAATGTTGCCTAGGACGGGAAAATAAGATGGAACAAGGTACTTGCAACGCAATTGATATTGTTGTTATATACATAAATATTTATTTCTAATATATTTTTTGGTTTCTTTTTTTCATTAGTTTTTATTTTTTGGAGCACACAATGGATGTGTTACAGTATGCTTTAAAATGTCTCAAACTTTGAGGAATGTTATCAACTTTGCAATTTTCTTAGAGATATGCTTCTATATTTGACATGTCATCTTCCTCAGATTTAAAGGGTTTGAACTTGCAAACTGGTACATTCACCTTAAGGCAAATCAAAGCTGCAACAAACAACTTTGATGTTGCGAATAAAATCGGGGAAGGTGGTTTTGGTTCTGTTTATAAGGTATTTACAAAATAAATATTTTCTTTTTAGTAAACGTTTCTTGTTGTAGTTCTATCTTTTTGAAGTGTTCCTTATTCATAGATGAAAAAAAGCTTATGTTCCCCAAATGCAGGGCTTTCTGTCAGATGGCACCATAATTGCAGTCAAACAGCTTTCTTCAAAATCAAAACAAGGAAATCGTGAGTTTGTGAATGAGATAGGCATGATTTCCGCTTTGCAACACCCTCATCTTGTTAAGCTTTATGGATGTTGTATTGAAGGAAATCAATTGTTACTCGTGTACGAGTACATGGAAAATAATAGTCTCGCTCGTGCTTTATTTGGTAAACTTTTACCTTCATGCCCTTAATTGCTTTTGTTGTGTATTTGTAGTCATTTATTAAATGCATGTGTGCATGGTCATTTACTGTTTTCTATTAATTTTGATTGATTGAAGGGTTAGAAGAACATCACTTGAAATTAGACTGGCCAACAAGACAAAAGATTTGTGTTGGTATAGCAAGAGGTTTGGCCTATCTCCACGAAGAGTCAAGATTGAAGATTGTTCATAGAGATATCAAGGCTACTAATATCTTGCTTGATAAAAATCTCAACCCTAAGATATCTGACTTTGGTTTGGCCAAGCTTAATGAAGAGGATAATACCCACATAAGCACCCGAGTTGCTGGAACTTAGTAAGTTGTAGTGTATTGATTTAACATCACATTGTTTCGTATTATATTTTTTTTCTTGTTTTCAAGTGGAGCCTGTTGATTCAAAGAAATATAGAAGAAAAAGAAAATTGAAAGTAAAGGAATTGTTTGTGTTTGTATTATTTTACAAGATAACTTGATTACATCATGGTATAGCTTTAAGTTTACCCTTGCCACTAAGAAAAAAAAAATGGAAATGATTGCCCATAGTATTAGCAATTTTAAAAGTTCATGATACTGAAAATGTTATACATTGTTTCGTGATTTGGCAGCGGATATATGGCACCTGAATATGCAATGCGGGGTTATTTAACCGACAAAGCAGATGTTTATAGTTTTGGAGTTGTTACCTTGGAAATTGTTAGTGGAAGGAGTAACACTAGTTACTGGGCAAAGGAAGAATCTTTCAATTTGCTTGATTGGGTAATTTGAATCTAATTCTGCTTGTGTTCGTTAATTTTGAATTGTTGGAATAGGATATTGTTTCATGATGAATATCCAGTTTTCATATTTGCAGAGGAAGAAAGTTGACAAGCTTGGGGGAAAATCTTCCGATCCATCTAAATGAAGAATCAACTTTGACTTGATTTATTTGTTTCTTGACTTCTTTTTCCTTATAGTTTACAAATTCTTGAATAGTTGCTAATAAAACTTGTCTAAGAATTTTTTTACCCAATTGCTGGTGTTTATCCAAATTAAAGGCCACAAATTTGATACCTTGCTCCTATCTCCCTGTGTGCAGGCATTGCTTTTAAAAGAGAAAGAGAGTTTATTGGAACTAGTCGACCAAAGGTTGGGCTCTAACTACAAGAAAGAAGAGATTATGGTGATGATCAACGTGGCTCTCTTATGTACTAATGCTTCTGCAGCAGTTAGGCCTACCATGTCTTCTGTGGTGGGCATGCTTGAGAGCAAAGTTGTTGTTCCAGAGTTTGTTTCAGATCCAAGTGCCTCAAATAATGAAATAAAAGAGGCAATGTGGGAGCATTTTCAACAAATTAAAGAAAGTGAGAGCCAAATAGAGAGTGTTTCTTCTGCATTGATACAGAGTACATCAACGGATGGCGCATGGACCGCTTCTTCTACATCTGGTGTTGATTTATATCCTGTCAATTTATATTCTGTTAACTTAGAGAAAAGAGCTTAGAGAAGTTGAAGGAGCTCGATATCAGTTTCATCGTCAGTATAAATCTTAACGTTGCAATGGTTTGTTGTGTGTGTTTTTATTTTTATTTTACACGTTTTCTTGGATTACCATTGTGAAAGAAAAGGCATAATTACACCTGTAACATCCAACCCTAGAAATTTGGTAAACCTAGTCTACATGGATCAAACTCATTATTATCATTATCATCATTATTTGCTAGGGTGGATCTACGTACACGGTTGGCAGACGAGTGTCTCCCCAAATTTTTTTTAAAAATCCTTCAAACTACTATTAAGGGCATTTACAATGGTTTATGTAAATTTTTATGCAAAATGAATACTTAAAACTCACTTTATCTAGTTTAGCCAATAGATTTTTAAAGGCCTCTTACATTTTACTAAATAGCATTTTTGGTTGCTAAACTCAAAATTAATATCAAATCAAAAAATTAAAAGCTTAGTGACTATCACTATTCTTATCACTATGCTATTTTGAGTTTATGACTCCTTTCAACATTTAGGCATACACGAAAAAAAAAAATTAAAAAAAATTAATTAATTAATTCTTAAAACTAAGCGTTTCTATCCTCTTTGAAGAGAAAAGGTAAAATTTTGATTACGAGAAATTTCTTCAGACTACTTTATAGCTTTAAGCCATGATTTTAATCGTCGTTTCTTGAGGAAGTTAAAGCCCGGTGACCCAAAAAACACAACTTTTGTACTGGAATGACAGTCCTCAAAGCGCAGAATCTCCCTGGCAAACTTCCACCAGATTTGGTCAGGTTGCCTTACCTCCAACAAATGCAAGAGCATCCACATCAAGCTTCCTCTATCTAACACTTCTTTAAAATTATAACAAAATTTATAAAAAGTCCTTTACATCAAACTCTCTATTAAATGTTAAATATAACATTTGCTAAACCTCCTCTTCAAATTTAAAGAGACCAAAAGCAAATGTTAAAATATTATCATATTATTTTATATTATTTTATTGTATTCTAGCATCACTTTTCATTTTTCTTCCTCTCTTTTTTTGTTTCTTTTCCTCTAGAGTTTCATCTCCTCATTTTTTACACTTTTTCCCCTTCCTTTTTTTTTTTTCGTCACTCCTCTTTTTTCAAATACATAACTACATTAATTAATGTCCATTGGTTTTTTTTTTCTTTAATAAATTAATTGCACTCATCAATGAAATCTATTAAATTAAAAATGCAATTGTGCACAAAAAATAATTCCTTATATGTGAGCATAAAAGTGAGTTTCATGGTAGTTAAAGTAATTTGGTTTCACAATTTAAAAAAAAAAATGGTAAAAATAATAAAATATTTAAAGAGTTTGAAATTTGATAGTCTTTAAAAGTGACTAGCTATATCTAAAATAGTACACTTTAAAAGTTAAATTTAACTAAATTTTACATAACTTGATGCGGATGCTCTAAGTCAACACAAATGCTGATTTTCTGGTGGGCTGATTTCTCTATTTCCCTCAACGGTTCAATTCCTCCGGAATGGGGCTCCGCGCAGCTGGTCAACATGTACTCTCTCTGGTCAACATGTACTCTCTCTCTCTCTCTCTCTCTATATATATATATATATATATATATATATATATATATATGTTTTCATGAAGGGATGATTTTAACGTAAGAGGGTCATATTGCAGTTCCCTTCTTCGAAACCGGTTAACGGGTTCTATCCCCATAGAGCTTACACACATTACTACTCACAAAAGCTTTTGAGTTTTGATAAGCCGTTTGTTTCTATTTGTGATTTTTTTTTTAGTTTTTTATTATTTATTTTATTTTTTAGAGTTTTGTGATTAAGAAATGCGGTTTTATTATTCGTAGTATGGTGAAGTTCAATCAGCTTTCCGGAAATCTTCCTCCAGAGCTTGGCCATATGCCCTCCATAGAAAGATTGTAAGACGTTTTTGAATATTCCCTCTTATTACAAGAATCTTATCTCTTTTATTGGTGTGAGAATTCCTGAGGCTAATGTTGTTGATGATGATGATGTTGTTATAGTCTCCTCAGCTCGAATTATTTTACTGGGGAGCTGCCTGATTCATTTGCAGGGCTGATCACATTGAAGGACTTGTAAGCTACTCTTTCTTTCTTTCTGCATTAATTTTTTCATCTGAGATTACATATGACGGTTTTCTTTTTTTTTTTTTAAATTCCTTTTGTCCATTCAACGTAATGCAGTCGGATCAGTGACAATCGGTTTTCTGGAAAAATACCCAATTATATTCAAAATTGGAAAAAGCTTGAAAAACTGTGAGAGCTTTATTCCTTTTTTTCTTTTTTAATTTTGATTGAGGATTTTGTCATTATTTAATTATGGCTGTTATTTGTTATCCCTCATTACATCAAAATTTGGTAACAACAGAGTGATTCAGGCAAGTGGTTTGAACGGGCCAATTCCTCCTAGCGTTGCTCTTTTGGAAAAGTTATCTGACTTGTGAGTATCAACCTTTTATGTCACAACTATAAATCATTTTCAGATGGAATTGCATTTGAATTACTATATTCTTTGTTGAATTTGATATGCAGGAGAATTAGTGACTTGAATGGATCTGAAGAACCTTTTCCACCACTTAATAATCTGACACATTTGAAGACATTGTAAGTCAAATGTTTCAATGACATGATTTTCGGAAGTTCCATCCTTATGGCTACTCGACTTTACATAGATATTTTTATTTTGTTACAGGATATTGAGGAGTTGCAATATTACTGGACGGCTACCTGAATTTCTTGGGGATATGACAACGTTGAAAACCTTGTTAGTATAGTAGCCACTTTTTGTCCATTTTCTGTTTGCTGATATTTCAAAATTCTCTTGAAAATGCTTTTATGCTCATTTATCGACCATTCTTTGCCCATTGATGAAGCCTTTTAGACATTGAACATGATTGTCTTTGACAAGGTGGTCTATGTTATTTGGTGTACTTGAGAAAACTATTTGAGACCAATTTTATTTATTTATTTTTCTAAATTTTTTTTTGTCATTTGCTTGGTGGATTCTCTCCTTTTGCCTTTCTTTAGTCAATCTTGAACTCCTGATTCCAATACTCATTTAGAGGGTTTTTTTTTTTTTTTTTTTTGAACTGCCCCAGCTGATTGTGCATAAACACTAGTTGGTCTAATTAGCCAAACAGTGAAATTTGAGCAAATCATCTGACTGCTCAATTATGTGCGCAAGTGTATGTTTATGTCTGAGAAAATGACATATGTTCTTCATCTGATTGGATGTCAAATGAATTGAGCTATAAACTAGTCTGTATGTACAATAGTTTAATTGGTTTATATCGTATGAAAGGATTATATGAGAAATCAAAAGTGACGATAAAATTGAGTAATTATTTCGGCTCAAGGTATTGGATGAGCTCGGTAATGTACAATTGTTGAAATCCTGTTTGGGTATGGGTCACTTACCTTTAACAACTAAGGTTAGGAAACTGTTATTTTATTTTATTTTATTTATAAAAAAAAAAAAAACGAAGGTAGGGAACTTATGTTAACAAAAATTGTCCCACTAGAAATGAGTAAAGAGCTTATTTAATTGACAAGAAAAGAGGTGGGTAGCTTAATGTGCTGCCACAGTCAAGCATGAGTTATAAACCAGGAAATGCTCTAGAAAACTTCTATTTTGTAAGATTTTAACAAAAACCAAAACCAAAACCATGACTTCCCTTTCCCACCGACCTGCAACCTAAACCAAGGCCCAGGATCGGAAAATTCTTTTTAAAAGATTTAAGAATTCCAACTAAATTAGCATGGTTTGACTTTTTTATTTTTTTATGACATTCTTATATAAAAATGATTTGTCCTTTCTCATTTTTACAACTTCAATATGTTGTTTGTTTGTAACATTTTTCAGGAAAGGATTGGTTTTTTAGGGTGCTATTTGTTTTCTAATTCATTTAATTATAACTTTTCCTGCAGAGATCTCAGCTTTAACAAACTAAGAGGAGAAATTCCAAGCAGCTTTGCAAGTCTACAAAAATCAGATTACATGTACGCATTTTAAATTATATGTATATTTTCATATAACAAATTGCAGACAACCATTTTTGTATAGCCGAGAGACACTGTGATTGTTACCTCATTAGTGGGGATGAAAAGGAATAGTTTAATGGCCTGATCAATTAGGCTATCTCCAAGTTGATCAACTGGATGACTCAAGATTCTGGCCTTAGATGACCTCAAGTATAAAATCAGGCAAAATATCCTTTTGGCATCAAAGTCTCAAACAAACTTTGGGCCCCAAACAGAATTATCTGTGACCAACCTGACAGGATGTTTCAAGGGTGAAGTAACTGGATGGCCTGTAGAATATAGAACGTGGCACTAATGTGGCTTAAATGCACCAAGTCAAGCTTTTAGTTACAAGGGTTTTGTAAAAGTTTTAAGTATTTGCATTGGACATACATATCATCATATGGGTAATTGAGTGCTGAAATTGTCTTCTCTTAAACAAGTACCCAGTAGTCTGTCTGCTAAAGGCTACAAAAGAGAAATAAGTCCTTTCATGTCATTCAAATTATAGGTTTCCTAGAGTTAACTACTCCATGTTGACATCCATATAAGAATTTTTAAATTGATTTCCTAGTTAAAGTTATTCCTCTTCCAAAGGATAGGTAGCTAACACTCCTACCTCTACTTGCTAGAGTAGGGATGCCATTTCATGTAATTTATTATTGTTAATATGAAATCATCCAAAGTATAAATATTCGTTTAGCCATTGGGTGTTTGAAAGATTTGCATCCTCAAGGGAAAGTCTACTTGATGATCTGTAATGCACAAACTACATAACGATACTGAATTGGCAATATTGATTTTGTTTAGATATTTAACCGGCAACTTGCTAACTGGACAAGTGCCTCTATGGATGCTGAATAAAGGGGACAACATGTAAGGTTCTCTGCCAAATTCTATATATACAATTAGTCAACCAAAGATGTTGATTATTTTATCCTAATCATTGCATGATATTTCATTAATAATAATATGATTGTGCATCTACCTTGTTGACTATCTTCTAGAGCTTTATCTGCCTTTATTACTCAGTCGCTTTTACTTCAACTGAAAAAAAAAAATGTATCTGAGTATGACCTCTGGTAATACATAGTTACTTGCATGTCTTCCATTTGATTTGGTCTGAATGTCAAAATATGAAGAAACTCTGATGCTTGGGTTGTTTTCGGATGAGATGGTCAAAGGTCCGATCCAACACAAAAGATGCTATAAATGTTAAAAAGTGTAATTTATAGAAATCTGTGAGATACTTTATTAATCAATTTAGAAAATGAGGGTCTTAAATCATATCAAAACAAGAGGATTAAAGGAAATGCATTCCATACAAGTTTCAATGGCATTTCCAAGAATTTCTACTCTTGAGAGTTCCCAATGTTTCCTACTCTCTTGTGTTTACTTCCAGGTGCTTTTCTACAATGTGTCAGAAATCCCAATGTCGAAAACAGGAACCAGAGAATATACATTTTCATTGAAAGCATGTCCTGTGCAATTACAGCCATACTAATGTCTCCTTTTGAGTTCAAGATTCAAATATCTTTTGTTGCTGTGGTTCATGATTCAACTTGGAGGAGAAGAGCCTCCATATTCTGGATTGGCATTCACTCTTCTAGTATTTTCCATGGGATTGTTAACAAGATAATAGGACCATAAGGAGATGATCATTTTAGGAAGTATTTCCTCAGCTTATGATAGTTTTGAGCAGCTAATCCTTATGAGTAGTAGAAAGTGCTTGTAGTTTTTCTACTTAAGTTCAGTTGTTAGCTTAATATCTTGGATTATGTAGAATGAAGAATGAGAAGAATTAAATCTGAATACTATCATCCCTTCTAAGTATGTTATGCACTATCATGTATAATATAAGTTTTCTGGTCATGCTACGTCATAGAAGCTGATGAATCACATTGCCTCTTTGTGTGCAGTGATCTTTCATATAACAACTTCACGATTGGGAATTCAGGGCTATCAGTTTGTCAACAACGTAGTGTGTAAGAATTCCATCTAAGCATGTTTTTGTGTACATGCATGCATGGGCATACTCAATAAACTTTACCCATGTTATTTTCCACAGGAACTTGTTTGCAAGCTCCTCAATTGACAATAATTCGTGAGTATCAACTTTATCTATAAAAATATGCATAAAAACTTTAACTTTCTGGTGTATTGCCTTGATATATATAAACACAAATCCATTTTTATGTTACACTAAATTGTTTTGGACCTTGATTGTTCTATCAGTGGCATGGTTTCGTGTTTGAGAAGCTTTCGTTGTTCACATTGTAAGTTGAAATATCATATATTTTCTTAATATTGTTATATTCTCATTATTACTGTGTCAATAGTGTTTGTTTGCTCTTCCTTGTCATGGTGGATGGGGACTGAGACTTGTAGCCAAACCTCTTATACATAGGTCTGTAATTTCTAAAGAATAAGAGGTTGTTCTAAGTACAACTACATAGTAGATTTGCGTGAAATAAAAACCAAAGGAAAAAAGGATGAAAGATGTTGAAATTTCCTCTGAAATTGTAGTGCTATGAGCAAGCGATAAAACCACAATAGTTGAGGTGCACTTCTCTAGGTTTCCTTTTCTTTTGAATTTTTATTCTTTGTTGGACGTTTTCTTTATAGAAAGGTGACACTGTTGTTATCAAATTTACTACATCAGTTGGAAAGGAAACCTGTATAAATCATGTAGGTTTTCTTGTCATGTTTGTGGTCTTAGTGAACAAGGAACCCGCTTTTACAAATACTGCTTTCATATTTAAGTTGTAGGATCATCCTACGTTACATAATTCTTCAATTCTTAGATGTTTTGAGAGTTGTAACACTATATTATAGGAAGGAAAATTCCTTTTTCTAGGCATAAAAGAAACATAAACTCCTTATCTTGAATTTGTTATGGTAGCACCTTACCCATTGGGGCACCAGTTAGGAGAGACCTAGATAGGCCCGTAATGTGGGTGATTTTAGGCTCTTCCTACAAGAAGGGTCGAGCCTAGCCTGGCCCTAACTCCACAAAGGACATAGTACCAGGAAGCTGATGAGTAGGGTTTAATGGGCATGAGTCTTGTCCCTTAGCATTGTGTCCATAGAGACTTGAACCCATGTCCTCCTCACCAATCCACTTGAGAGTAAGCCCTTGCCATTAAGCTAACCCTTTGATGCAATTTTTCTATAATTAAAAGCTAGTAACTTTAACCTATTGGTAGGGTAGGAAGGCACACGCCTCCAAAATAAAAAACTCGGTGCTAATGCTTTCACAATTGGTACAAACGAGGCTCATAATTTAGCCTTAAGTTTTCTTAACTGCTGCCACCAATCTCTCCTTATTTTGACTTAAGCATTCACTATAATTCTAATTGATCAGCTTGAACTAATGAAAGTTAGCTTACACGTGTTGCCTCCTTCATAGTTGTCCGCTAGATCTAATAAAGGCATAGTGAAATATTGTGAGGACGATTAAGATGTAAGCAATCAATAATATATTTGTGATAGTCTTAGTCATAATGTAAAAATGTTCTCCGTGAATGGGCAATGACAATAAATGACTTCTTTCATTTGCCTGAATTGTGTACTAACTCATCCTTCATTCTCCCCCATTGCTCTCTCAATTGAGAATATTGAATAGGTTTTCTTCCTTTTCTTTTTGACAGTTACTAATGCTTTTACGCCTAGTCGCCTAAATGTTCAATTGTTACTAATTTATTGTTGTTTTTGTCCTGATTGGTACAATGTTCATATAAATTATGTGGAAAAGCAGTAACTATCAATGGCACTACTGCATATGACGCTGATACAGATACCAGTGGACCTTCAAATTTTTCCAGAGTGCACAAACTGGGCATTTAGCAGCACTGTGACTTCATGGATAATGATGACCAAATGGACCCACTTTTATTCACAAATTCATCTAGACTCTCCATGACCAACCCTGAACTGTACATGAATGCACGCCTTTCTCCTCTCTCTCTTAGTTATTATGCCTTTTGTTTGGGAAATGGAAATTACAAAGTAAACCTCCATTTTGCGGAGATAATGTTCACTGATGATAAATCATATAGCAGCTTGGGAAGGCGTATATTTGATATTTACATTCAGGTAATTATAACAATATACTTCCACTTTTATCAAGCAATTTCAATACTCAAGTAGTTGTTAGCACGAAACGGTTGTTTTTTTTTTGATAACACAGAATGGATTAGAATATTGTAGGGAGAGCTGGTATGGAAGGATTTCAACATTGTAAAAGAGGCTGGTGGAGTTGGTAAGGCAGTTATAGCAAATTTTACCGCTATTGTGACTAGTAATACCTTGGAGATCCGTTTCTATTGGGCTGGGAAGGGGACAACTGGTATCCCAGACAGAGGAGTCTATGGTCCTCTTATTTCAGCTATTTCTGTGGATCATGGTAATTTTTATCTTTTATCAGCTCTTGTTTTAACTTTTGGTAGCTTGAAAGTGAACCATTTTGAGACTTGCTTATATAAACTTTACCTCTATTTCTCTGGGTACTTTTAAGGATGAACGGTGCTAAAGATATTTCGCTAATTTCTTTGATAGGATTTGATTTGGCCTTGTAATTTCTTTTATGGAAACATAGATGGATGTATTTGTCTTTCTTGCCTACGTTTTTTGGTTTTATTTTATTATATATATATTTTTCAGTTTGATGTCTACTACTTGAAGAAATGATAGTCAATGATATTGATGAATAAGAGAATGAAATCCTTTTCTTATTTATTTTCATTGAAGTATTAACTGTCAGTTTAGACGTCCTTGTTTTCCATGTGTTACTTGGATGATAATTTCTCCCATCAATTACCTTGACAATGATTAATGCTATTACTCTTATATTTTTTCTTCAAACAGACTTTATGTCCCCATCAGAAAATGGAACTGGTATATCTCTAGGTGCAAAGGTTGGGATTGTTGCTGCTGGAGCTTTTGTTATATTTTTGGTTCTGGGTACCCTCTGGTGGAAGTGCTGTCTAGGACAGAAAAATAAAATGGAAAAGGTACTTGCAGGGCAATTAATGTTGTTATTATTTGGATCAGTATTTCTTTTTAGTAAAAGTTATTTACTTATGGTATGTTCTTTGGATTCTTTTTTCCTTTATTTTTTTCCCATCGAGCACTTTGCATGTGTATGTATGTTTGAACACACTACAGATGCATATGCACACTTGTAGGATGCAGTGGAAACAGCTAACTTGTTTAGTAATATGTTCACCGTGAGGTTGTGTGCATGGAGTACACAAGGGATCAGCCCATGAGCGCAACAATTATTTTAGTACTAATTATACTAAAATGTCTCAAGCTATGAGGAATGTGAACAATTATGCAATTTTCTTAGACATACATCTGTACTAACTTGGCATCTTCCTCGATTTAAACGGTTTGGGCAAACTGGCATATTTACCTTAAACCAAATCAAAACTGCCACAAACAACTTTGATGCTGCGAATAAAATTGGTGAAGGTGGTTTCGGTTCTGTTTATAAGGTATTTGCAGAATAAATATTTTCTTTTGATTGAGTGTATTTGAACTTTTCTTATTGTTCTTTTTGAGGTGTCCTTGTTCATTTATAAAATAGGTTTTATGTTTCCCAAATGCAGGGTATTCTATCAGATGGTACCATAATTGCTGCCAAACAAATTTTCTTCCAAATCAAAGCAAGGAAATCGCGAGTTTGTGAATGAGATAGGCATGATTTCTACTTTGCAACACCCTCATTTTGTTAAGCTCTATGGGTGCTGCATTGAAGGAAATCAATTGTTGCTAGTATACGAGTACATGGAAAATAATTGTCTCGCTCGTGCTTTGTTTGGTAAACTTTTACCTTCGTGTGATTAATTGCTTTTGTTGTGTATTTGTTGTCATTGATAACATGCATGTATGCTTAGTCAAGAATCTGTTTTTATTAATTTGATTGATTGAAGGGCCACAAGAATATGAGTTGAAATTGGATTGGCCAACAAGATGTAAGATTTGTGTTGGTGTAGCAAGAGGTTTGGCCTATCTCCATGAAGAATCGAGATTGAAGATTGTTCATAGAGACATCAAGGCTACTAATGTATTGCTTGATAAAAATCTCAACCCTAAGATATCGACTTTGGTTTAGCCAAGCTTGATGAAGAGGATAAAACCCACATAAGAACCCGAGTTGCTGGAACTTAGTGAGTTGTTGTATTAATTTTATGTCATAGTGTTTCCTATTATCTTTTTCTTATTTTCATGTGATACCAATAGTTTCAAAGAAATAGGAAGAAAAGATAATTGAAAGTATCTTACAAGTTAACTATTGATTTAGTTTACCCATGCCCTCAAGACACAAACACACACACACACACACACACACAAAAGCAATTGGAAATTATTGCCCTTAATATTTGCAATCTTATGACTTCGTGATGATGCAAATGTTTGCAGTGGATATATGGCACCAGAATATGCAATGCGGGGTTATTTAACTGGCAAAGCTGATGTTTATAGTTTTGGAGTTGTTGCCTTGGAAATTGTCAGTGGAATGAGCAACACCGGTTACCGACCAAAGGAGGACTGTTTCCATCTTCTTGATCGGGTAATTTGAATCTCTTTTCTTTTTACATTTTTTGCTTGTTATGCTCTTGTTAATTTATATATGCTTGTGTTTGTTAATCTTAGAATTTAATTACGGAAATGTTTCATGTTGAATATCTAATTGTCATATTTGTTGAGCTAGAAAGTTGATACAATGTTGAGGGAAAATCTTCCAGGCCTTCTAAATGAAGAATCAACCCCAACTTTTATTTGTTTCTTGAATTCTTCTTTTCCTGCCAGAGTTCACAAATTCTTGATCAATAGCATGTTGTCTGTTTGCAGGCACTTGTTTTAAAAGAGAAAAGGGAGTTTATTGAGCTGGTGGATCCAAGGTTGGGCTCAAACTACAAGACAGAAGAGGTTATGGTGACGATCAATGTGGCTCTTTTATGCACTAATGTTTCCCCAACAGTTAGGCCTACCATGTCTGCAGTGGTGAGCATGCTTGAGGGTAGGGCTCTTGTTCCAGAGCTGGTTCCGGGTCCAAGTATCTCAAATGATGAAATGAAAAGTGAATGCTAGGGGGCATTTTCAACATAGTAAAGAACATAATATGTGTAACACTTGTCCGTAAGGGCTAGGTTAGTTTACGTTTGACTTAGAGGCAAAGAAATAAAAAGAAAACTTTGAGCAATCGCTAACCTAACAAGAGAATTAATCAAAAGAACATCGGAAGTGATTAGGGTCCGCTTTGAATTTGTGATTTTAAAATGTACAATTTGAAAACATGATTTTAAAAATGCAGAAAAGCATTTGTCAAAATCAAAACTTTACTTTGAAATCGTAGTTTAACTTTTTAAAATTGTGCATTTTTACAAAAGCACCTTATTCCTTGTGAATTGAAAACAAATATTTTAGAAAGGGGTTTGTTAGGGGTTCAACCTATAATGTTTTCTTGGATTTTTTTAAATTTACGCAAAACATGATTTGAGAAAAAATAAAATTGGGTTTTGATGATGTGGTCTTTCTTGACATCCATTTAGTTAGAGTGAAGGTAATTATCAAACTGGTGTGCTTGAATAGTCAAGCACATTAGTATATAATATTATTTTTTAAACTGTTGAAATATTTTTAATAATAAAAAAATGGGAAAAATATAAAATGGTCCCTTAAACTACTAGCCTTTCATAATTTAGCCCTTCAAAGTTTTAATTGGTATAAAGTAGCACCTCAAACTATTAACCCCTTACAGTTTAGCCCTATTCATTAATAAGAATTGTCAAAATGGATGGAAAATCCAAAACAACGTCGTTTTGGGCTGCAGGGTTACTAAAATGCCCTCGCTGATTTTAAACAAAGAATATCTGCAGCCCTCACGTCGTCGTTTTGCTGGTTTCGGAACCTATACTTGCGAGGACAAGTTGCAATGGTCGGCAACGAATGGGCTCGTCGGTTCACCGGTGAGGTATGGGTTTTAGACTTGGTTAGTCTAGGTCCAACAAAACGCCGGAAACCAATCCTCACCGAAACCAGCAAAACGCTAGAAAAATATAAAATGCCCTCACTGGTCTGGGCTAGCGAAGTCTGGGCATTGGTCAAACCTCATCGGCGTCACGAGCATTGGTTAGACCTCACCGGTGAACCGGTGATCAGACAACCCGGCGAACCCCGGCTAGCACAGACCTTGCCTCACAACGAGCTCCCCGCCTTACCTCTACAAAGGCGCCACGACCTCACCCTCATGAGCACGATCATACTCTCGGCGAACCGTTTATCGATGCCTCGGCGAGCCCAGACCTTGCCTCGCAAATGAAGCTAGGGCAAGCTCCATTGTCTTCTTCATGAGCACCGACCAGCCAAGTCTAAAACCCAGACCACCTTGGCAAACCGGGCGGTCGACACCCGAAGCCCATTAGTTGCCGACCAGTGTAACTCATCCTCGCGAGTATTGGTTCCGGAACTAGCAAAACGACGTCGTGAGGGCTGCATATATTCTTTTGTTTAAAACCGGTGAATGTATTTTAATATTTTGCAGCAAAACGACGCTGCTTTTGAGTTTTCATCAATTTTAACTGTTCTTACTAATGGATGAGGCTAAACTGTAAGGAGTTAGCAATTTGTGGAGCTACTTTATATCAATTGAAACTTTGATAGGTTAAATTACAAAATGCTGATAATTTGGAAGGTCATTTTATACTTTTCCTAAAATAATAATATTATATATTGAAACTTATCCATCACTCATTTAATCATGATTTGACACAAGTGTTAATTGACAGACGTGGTCCACCTTTACAACATTGACTGAAAACCATGTTGAATAGAAAATGTTTTCAGTCATTCTTGATAGCTGAAAAAAATTAAAATATATATATTATTATTATTATTATGATGTGATGTAAATCCTCTAGATGAGATTGATATATTTGTTCTTTCCATATCCCAAAGAAGGAAATTCCAAGCAGTTCTTCACAATTAATTCATTTGTATGACTTGTTAAAAAATGTTGGAGAATTATCAACACTGATTAAATTTCGTAACCTATCAAGTTTACAAGTCCAAATTTGCACGTAATTGATTGGCTTCATATAGAAATCAAACCAATAATTGGGTTCAATTTTGTATGGAAATCATATGAATCACAAATCGAATCATGTTCAAATGCTCATGCATTGAAAGTTTGAGTATCTCAATGGCTAGTGCCAACTAATAAATTAATCAGAGTATTGGGACTATTTCCAAAACAAAATTTAGAATTTAGAGTATTAAAAATAAAATTTAGAATTGAGATCATCTCGCAAATTTCTTCCAATCTTAAAGTACTAAACATTTAGTACAAAACCGAAAAGAAAACATTGAAATTGACAATTCAACTCTTATATGTTTTCGACCAACCATTCTGTTTATTTGTACGTCTTCCTTAAAACAAAAAAAAAAAAGAATTAACTAGAGCATGAATATTTTTTCTAATTAAAGAAAGGTAAGTAGAAGATATAAATTGCAGTTATTTTGACAGAACATCATCATAGAAGAATTTGTCCATTGAGAGCTGCACATAAAGGATCTAAACAATGAAAACGACAATCGCCTGATTGAAACATCAAGACATCAATGAGATCCAATGTGACTAATACTAACAGAATTAAAGACTATCATTTCAACAGGTGGATTTTTATTATAATACATGTCCAACCACTTTTATATATATATATATATATATTTGGACTATAGCATCATGAGAGTCTAGATCTTGTTGAGTAGACCAAACAAATCCGTCTTCATCAAATGTTGATAAATGCATCTTTTTAAAGAGTAGTATGAATTTTTCTATCTTGTAACGCGTAGATCAGGACCACATGCCAATGAAAACAATTCCTCAGACACTTTAGATGAGTTCTCACCATCTAAGCGTCTACGTACACTAAAAAAATAAGGGACTCCAAATGATCACTTTAACAGCCCAAAAAGAAAAAGAAAGAAAGAAAGAAAGGAAGAAAGAAAGGAAGAAAGGAAGAAAGAAAAAAGAAAAGAAAAGAAAAGGACACTAAATTAAGCATGGTTCTCTTTCGCCTCTTTAATAGAATAATTAAATAATAGATCGATCTTTCCTCATAGACATGAAAATGACGTTCTTCTATTAATTTAGAGGACACGCTTTCTAATATAGGCCTCATGTCTTTTTGATAGATGACCTGAGTGAATAAAAAAACAGTATTCGGTGTGTGTAGAGATAATATATAGTACCTCAATCCTATTTTTTTCATATCGACAGAATAAATTAAAGTATAATGGTACTATTATGTGTAGAGATAATAGTTCCTTTATGCTCATTATACTATTTTAGGGGGACAATAGTACTCAATCCATGCAATTTGGTAGGTTTAGCACTTCTCCATGAGAATAACTATGCTAGTCCACCTAAAATAGATAAATATAATAATCTCCCACTTGGACATCATAAGTCATTCAAGAAGCAAACACAAATATGAATAATCCCAAAATTCAAAAGAACATGTTTTTAGGTCATTCTTGAAAAACAATTGATTTTATTGTTATGAAGTGTAAATCCTCTATGAGATTAACATATTTTTGTTGTTTTCCATATCCCTCAAGAAGGAAATTTCAAGGACGTTGATCAACGACTAGATATACGACTTTTATCAGCTTCACAATTAATTGATTTGTATGACGTGTAAATTCTCTTTGATAACAACCTACATGCATGTGTTGTTTTCAATTGCCCAAGATTTTTTTAATTTTTAACCAATTGATCAGCATCCTATGCTGAAATTAAAAGTACAAATTTGTACGTAATTGATTGGCTTCATTCATATAAAAAACAAACTCAATTTTTAGATGAAAATCATATGAATCATAAATCAATCATTTTGAAATCCACCTGCCTAGCTTGAAGGGCACATGAATATATAATTTGGTAATGTGATATAATTATTACACATAGTGTCTAGCTACTACGTGTTCTATAATATAAGTAGTTCACTGTGAACTCGTATTATATGATAATAATCTTTGATGTAATGTTAGTGTAATCTAATATAAAATAAAAAAAAATAAAAAAAATCTTTGTTAGCTAGGTTGTTGCAAAATGACACATTCGTTCTCATTGACATGTTCTTAGCCTCTTCCAGTCATCGATCATTTTGATTTTTTCAATTAATCATTTTGAGATTACGTCAAAAAATAAAACTTTTAAGGTTAAAAAATTATCATTAATTTTGGATGGACACAAAAATACATGAACCTTCATCTGATTGCCAAATAATATTGGAGAATTATCAACGCTAATTAATTTGTCAGCTAAACATTAATTTCTTTAAATATTTGGAAAATTGTCATCAACATATTCTTGAGTGGTGCAATATATATTAATAATTATATATATATTTTAACTGTTTTACATAAAAATAAAAATAAAAATAAAACATTTAAAAAAGCATTAGCTAATTAACCGACTCTTTTTGTTTTTGTTTTTGTTTTTTTTTCTTCTGTTTTAAGGAAGAGGAAAGGAGTAAATAATAAAAGCATTTGAAAATGTAATTTTTAAAACACAGTAAAGTATTTGATAAAATCACAGCTTTACCTTTAAAATCACAATTTAACTTTTAAAATTGTACATTTTTACAAAAGCACCTCATTATGTATGATTTGAAAATACAAATTTTAGAAATGACTATTTTTAAAAAAACGTAATCCTAAATGATCAATTTTCTATAATTTGGTTTAACATTATATTTTTTGTGTACGAAATCTCAATACCAATTAAACGCACCCTTAGTGAAATAACTTTGTTACTAATTTGCCCGTACAAATGGAAGTCCTCTTTGTCCAACAGGAAGGCTAAAAGTTCTTTTGGCCATTTCAGCAAATTGACTCAACAAAATAACTAAAAAAACTATATTGATAAATCTACAGAAATGCTATGAGAGATAATCAAACATTCAAGATTGATGAAAACAAATGTTGATAATAATAACGTGGAAATAAGGTCGAGACTCCATAACAATACTGAGGAGATGGGTTTTGACGACGTGGTCCTCCTCGACATCCATTTGATTATGATTTGACACAAGTGTTGATTGACACACGTGGTCATCCTTTACAACATTGACTGAAAACCATGTTGAATAGAAACTGTTGTCAGCCATTCTTGATGGCTGCAAAAAAAAAAAAAAAAAAGAAAAAGAAAAAGAAAAAAAAGATTTTATTATTATGATTTGTAAATCTTCTATGAGATTGACATATTTGTTCTTTTCCATATCCCACAAGAAGGAAATTCCAAGCAACTCTTCACAATTAATCCATTTGTATGACGTGTAAATTCTCTTTGATAACAACCTTTTATGTGTTCTTTTCAATATCTCAAGATGCTTTAATTTTAACCGATGGTAAAATTAAAAGTCTAAATTTGTACGTAATTGATTGGCTTCATCCATATGAATCACAAATTAATCATTTTGAAATCCAGGTACTTTGAAATTAGTACAATATTGTACTTTCAGTGGCACATAAATAACTTTTAATAATGTGATGCAATATATATATATATATATATATATGTATATATTATAATAAACAAGTTTTTTTTTATTGATATAAAATTAGTTTGGAGCAAAATGATAATAATATTTGATGTAACGTATTCTATAATATAAGAACAGTTGACTATTCTTATTATATGTTAATAATATTTGATGTAATGTTAGTGTAATCTAATATAAAATAAAATAAAAAATGGTTCCTAGCTAGGTTGTTGCGAAATGTCATTTTCCCTCTCATTGACATTTTTTAGCCTCTTTCAGTCATTGCTTTGATTTTTCCAATTCACCACGTGATGCACAGTTTCTAATCTATGACCCAACAACCACTAAGAGCATGTTTGAGATTAGGTTGAAAAATAAGGCTTTTAAAACTAAAAGAAAAATGACAATTAATTCTAAGAAGACATGAGAAAAATATAAATTTTTGTCAGAACACGGAAAAATATTGGAGAATTATCAACGCTAACTAATTTTTGGGTTAAACATCAATTTGTTTGAATATTTGAATATTGGAGAAGTATCATCAGCATGTTCTTGAGTAGTGACATATTAAGGCCAATATAATGAATTTTCCAAACACGCAATATACGCTGTCTCCCTCTGAACATGTTGCAGAATTATCAACGCTCATTAAATTTCGTCACCTATCAAGTTTACAAATCCAAATTTGCACCTAATTTGTTGGCTTCATATAGAAATCAAACCAATAATTGGGTTCGATTTTGGATGGAAATTATATGAATCACAAATCAATAATTTTAAAATGCTCATGCCTTGAAAGTTTGTAGTATCTCAATGGCTAGTGCCAACTAATAAATTAATCAGTATTGGGACTATTTCAAGACAATAAATAGTAAATTTAAATTTAGAGTGCTAAACAAAATAAAATTTAGAATTTGAGATCATCTCTAAATTTCTTCGAAAACAAAAAAGAAATTAATTAGATCATAATATTCTAATTTTTCGACAGGCATGACGGAGAGAACATGGTAAAACAAGGAAAAAAATAATTAGAAGTAAAAAAAAAAATGTAAAATTGGTTATAGCTTTAGTTATAGATCCTAAAAATTTCCACTATTTTTAGATTTGCTGCATATCAAGAATAAATTTTTTCTATAAGAGAATGATAATGCATTTTTGAAACATCTCAATCTTTTCAATGAGAATCAGTCTAAGTACTAATTTAAAAACAAAAAAATTTTTTTAATAAAAATTCAATCAGAAAATCTTTTGACAGGTGAATTTTTATTATAATACATGTCCAAATTTTATTATATATATATATATATATATATATATATTTGGATTATATCATCATGAGAGTCTAGATCTTGTTGAGTAGAACAAACAAATCCGTCTTCATCAAATGTTGATAAATGCATCTTTTTCAGGAGTAGTATGAATTCTTCTATCTTGTAACTCGTAGATCAGGACCACATGCATGCCGCTGAAAACAATTCCTCGGACACTTTAGATGAGTTCTCACTATCTAAGCGTCTACGTACACTAAAAAAATAAGGGACTCCAAATGACTTTTAACTGCCCAAAAAGAAAAAGAAAGAAAGAAAAGGACACTAAATTAAGCATGGTTCTCTTTCGCCTCTTTAAAAGAATAATTCAATAACAGATCGATCTGTTCTTTTCTCATAGATATGAAAATGACATCCTTCTATTAATTTAGAGGACACGCTTTCTAATATAGGCCTCATGTCTCTCTCATAGATGACCTGAGTGAATAAAAAAACAGTATTCGGTGTGTGTAGAGATAATATATAGTACCTCAATCCTATTTTTTTCATATTGACATAATAAAGTATAATGGGCCGGTTCCACTTATGTATAGGGGGGGATTACATGCTTTCTCATGGAGAAGTGCTAAAGTACCTACCAAAATTGGTTTTTAAAAATGTGTCATTTCATGGATGAGATATATTATTTTGAGAAATGTGTCACTATCTCATAAGATGATGACACTTGAGAAACAACATTTGGGAAAAAAAAATTGGAAAGTGTTGCATTTCTCTTCTCATGTGTCCACCTAAAATAGATAAATACAATAATCTTCCATTTGGATAGCATAAGTCATTCAATCGCAAAGCAAACACAAATAGGAATAATCCCAAAATACAACTTATTGTTATTTTTGTTAGTAATATCAACTTATTGATGTGAAAAATGTAAAAAGAATTTTGAATTTCAAAAAATAAAATAAGTAATATGAAAAATATAAAAAGAGTTCTGAATTTTAAAAAATAAAATAAAGAAAGAAGAATATTTTTTGATAAAAAAAAATAGAAACTTTATTTTGGATTTTTGAACTATCACCTCTTTTGACATGCTCCCTTCATATTTTAAAACATCTCACTTTAAACCCTTAAACTTTCAATTTTTATCACTTTGGACCTCTGTTAGATTTTAACGTTAAAAGTTAGACAATGACATTTATATTCAACTTTTTTATAAAATTTCAAATTTATCCTCAATTTAAAATTAAAAATAAATAAATAAATAACAAGGTGACCCATGGTTGGGCCACCTTGTAACCTTTTTTTTTTTTTTTTTTTTTCATTTTTAATAAAAAAAAATTGAAGGGTAATTTTGTCTTTTTAAGAGTTTTAATGGCAAAAATTGACAACGAAGTCTAAAGTGATAAAAATTAGCAGTTCAGGGGTCCAAAGTGATTTTTTTTTTTTTTTGTTAATAAAAAAAAGCACACACATTAGATGTCATTTTCACCTCTTCACATGTGTCCAATTTTTTGGACTTGTTAGGCAATGAACTTGTCAAAGTTAAACTTTATGTTTAGGGGAAACTTTACTTTAAACTTCTGAATTTACACGAAATTTGACAAATCTCTGAACTTTAAAATCTCTTAATTTGGACCTTTAAACTTTTAAATACTCTCAATATGAACCCCTCCATCAGATTTAAAACGTTACGACGCTTTAAACCCCTAACTTTTGTTTAAAATTCCAACTTTGAAAATGTTTTTTTTATTTAAAAAGAAAATCATTATTTTGATATTTTGTTTTTTTTTTTTTGTATTTTAACTAAAAATTGATAAAGAGTCCACATTTAGATCAATTGAAAGTTTAGGAGAGTACAAATTGAGAGATTTTAAAGTTCAGAGGGTTTATCAAAATCAAGTGAAGTTCAAGGGTCTAAAGTGAAATTTTTCCTTATTTTATTTTTTGAACTTTTCAATATTTTAATTTTTATATCATATTAATTATTTTATTATTATTTATTATTAAATTTATTAATTATTATATTTTAATCAAATAATAATTTTTATTTTATTTTTTAATTTACAGTTGTCCACAAAATAAGTAGACACTTGCTTAAACTTTAAAATTTTATTTACTTATATGCCGACGAGATGGGTTTTAACGACGTGGTCCCCTGGTCTCCTCGACATCCATTTAATTCTGAGTTGACAGAAATGGACATCCATTTAATCAGTGTTCCTTTACAACATTGACTGAAAACCATTTTGAAAGGAACATGTTTTCAGTCATTCTTAATGGCTGCAAAAAAACAATTGATTTTCTCTCCCTGCATTATTGGACAGTAATAAATTTCGTAGACTTGTACGTCTTTGAAGTCTACTCTCGTTATCACTCACAAACCAAAACCAGAAGTTATATACTCCCTTGCTTGCTCGGTGCTTTCCTCGTGCATTAGAGAGCAATCAAAATGAAGAAGAAGATGTTTCTGGTTCCATTTCTTCTTGCTTCAACTCTCTGCTTTTGCTTCGCAACCTTCGCTTTCGGGGCCTCTGTATCGCCGGATGAAGGTATATATGCGGATATTTAACCTGAATAAATCATGGTTTCGTGGCGGAGCAATTCAATTCTCTTTTTCATCAGAAAACTTGCAAATTTGATTTGTTGGATTTGATCATATCTTTCGCAGTGCAAGCCTTGCGTGAGATAGCGAAGACGTTGGGGAAGACGAACTGGGATTTCAGCGTAGATCCATGCAGTAAACAACCTGGATGGATCGACCAAAAGCTAGGATCATACGAATAATCTCACCTGCGACTGCTCCTCCTTCTCCAATGGAAATCTGTCTGTCTGCCACGTTGTCAGCATGTACGTCATCTCTCTCCTATATACATGCACAGCTCCTGCACATACGCATCCACCGACATATGTTTCATTGAGATTGTTCTTTATACAACTTTTGGTATATCTTATCTACATCTTTAATTTACGTACCAATAGATCAGAAAAATAATAATAATAATAATTGTCTTAGTAGATTTATGTATAACACTATAATAGTATATTAAATAGTATTAATTTTTATAAAAACTAATACTCAAGTTTCATTTCAGGAAAAATACATGCACTTTGTCCAGAAGTATTTACTCATTTTTGACTTGTAAGATCTAAATTTAGAAAGCAACATTAGGACTTTTTAAACTACTTAGAGCATCTTCAACAAAGGCTTCAAAATAGCTTTCTAGTTAAATATAGAAATTTTGTATATTTTATGACATTTTCTCTTTCTTTCCAATTTTTTAATCTTTTCTCTCTCTTTCTACCGTTCTCCCCCAACGCATGCTTCTTCTCCGAGCTCTCTTCATTCCAAACCCATCCAAGATCAAAATCAATCTCTTTCTCCCCTTCGTCTCAACCCCCATCCAAAATCAATATTAAAAATCAACCCATCTTCGTTCCAACCCATCCAAGATCAAGAATCAAAATCAACCCATCTTCGTCTCAACCCATTCCAAACCCATTTCTGGAGCACGACGAGCTTCAGCTCGATCTGACGAATTGAAACTCAAATCAAACATCAGAAAATTACTAGAATTAAAACCTACAACAGAAACCTCACGTGTCCTGGAGCACGACGACGACGAGCTTCAGCTAGATTTGACTATGGGAGTGAAACGGAGGCACTGAACCGGAGAGGCGGTTGTGGCAGAGGATGACATTGGATAACTCCGGTAGTGTACCGATGGACCGGGGGATTCCTCCGGCGAACAGGTTGTAGCTGAGGTAGAGAGTCCGGAGCCCGCCGAGAGACGACGAAATATTGCGGGACATGAAGTTCCCGCTGATCGCGAGGAACCTGAGGTTCTTCAGCTGTGAAACCATCTCCTTGGCTCGAACCCCTTGGTGTTGTCGGCGATCCACCCTGGTTCTGCTCGAAGAAAATGAAGAGAAGAAGAAGAGAGATGGGGAGAGACGGGGAAGAAAATGTGTGGCTGAGAGAAATGGGGAAGAAAATGAGAAGATAAAAAATAATAAAAAAATAATAAAAAAATAATTTTTAATTAAAAAGAATGGTTAAAATAGATGTTCTTGCGATTGGATTGGAGTGTGTAGTGCTAAAATGAAAAAAATTGTGTATAATGAGAGATTAAAATAGCCACTTGCTGGAGATGCTTTTAAGGAAAGATGCGGAAAAGTGCATACGAGGAGGCGGTGAGGGAGATAAAGGACAACACGTGTCAGCTGGCGAGGCGACAGATAGGGAAAATCGTAAAGCTGAGAGGAGCTGGGTGGGAACTACGGAGGATGGACACAACGGAGGCGTTTATTGCGGTGATGACGTCAGAGGAGAGACGTTCAGAAATTTGGGAGAAGCAGGTGCTGGAGCCAAGCGTGAAGATTGTGAAGGCTTTCCAGCCTTTTTCAGCTATGCTTCTTCCTAGGGTTTTTTATTTTTTTAAGCTAAAAGGTGGAAAGGGACAATCAATGTAATTTTTCTCTTGAGCATGATTATCGGGTTTTTACCCATTGTAGAATGTTTGGTTTGAGTCATAGTTATTACTTGGAAGGCAAATCCATCACCATGCCCCATCAAAGTTGGTAAAACTCCTTCTTAGTAGTATTTGGTTCATGAACTAATACTGCAAGCAGTTCAAACCCATGACCACTAAGAAGAAAGGAGTGGGAGAATTAAACCTTATCCCCTACTGCTTTACCAACTCAACTACTACTAGTTTGTTACTTCTATATTTTTGTTTTTGGGAGGAGGGTTGGGAACTTGGGTGGGGAGGAGGATTCTAAAAATAATTTTAAAGAGGCTGTAGTGCATCCACTACAGTTTCTTCAAAATTATTTTTTGGTTATTTTGAAGAGGTAATTTAATCAAAAGGGCTTAAAATGTCACTTTTTAGCCTCTTTTTTTTAACCAAAAAAATAACACCATGAACAATAAGTCTTCAAACATAAAATTTACTATTCACTCTCTATTCATTAAATAAATATATTTTCTCTCTCCTTATTATGTCTACCAAGATTTCATTTTTGTTCTCTTGTAATAATATTTGATGGCTTATAATTTTTTTTAAAAATTATTCCTATGAAATTTATAATTATTTTATTATTTACATTTCAAATTTTATTTAAAAATTATAAAACTCATTTGAAAAAAATTAGCAATGCGATTATTTGGGTTTGTTGAGTTATGTTTTGCAGCTTTTGAGGAGTTTATAAATTTTCCTTATTTTCTTTCATTTTATTGACTACCAAACAAAGAGTAGATGTAATAACACAGATATATACATCGATCAACTACATTAAAACTTTCAGAACACAACAATTTTAATGTTTTATTGGTTTCTTTTGTTTAACATATCATAAGAATACTCTTTTTAAAAATATTACTGTTATTTGTAAAATAGATCATTAAGAAAATATAAACACTCAAAAATATAAAAGTTAGAGAAAGAATAAACAAATTTTAAAAATAATATTTAAATGAAATAGTGAAAGTGAATTGTTAAAGTAGTGAGGTTGAAAATGGTGTTCTAAAAATATGAGTTGTTAAAATAATTAAAAGTGTTTTTTGGTTATTTTTAAGAGCAAAATTTGAATGCTTTGTAGATCTTCTAATAAACATCTAGCCACAATTTTAAGCTACATTTGAGATTCGTTTGAAAAGCTTAAAAGTGCTTTTAATATTCAAAACGCCTTTAAAGAAAAAATATAGTTTGGTAAAAAATTAAAAGCACTTATAAGGTCTAAAAGTTTAAAATGATCAAAAGTACTTTTAGCAAAAGCTTAAAATGAAACTGTTGCACAAAACTTTTTGACTTAAAACTCTATTTCTCAAACGTAATTTCAAACATGCCTTAAGCAAATAAAGCCCAACGCCAGACGGTCCGTGTCCAACAATATCTTCTATGAGCATATCTTCAATTCGGTCGGGACGTAAAGCCCCATTTTTGCCAACCACTAATTGAGTGACACATCATCTTATAACAAGTTAAAAAATGCTATTGAATACACATGATTAAAACAATCATCACGACTAAAAACCAATGAAAATCACCGGCCAGATGAAAACCATTGGCCAATGAAAACAATCCTCACGACTAACAATCCACATGATTAAAACAATCCATTGGCCAAATTCAAACCCCTCGCCCAATGATCGACCCATGGAATCTGGGCAGTGGGATGCGTGGCGTGGTCTGGGCAGTGTGGGCGGCGAGGATTTTCGCCGTGGGTTAAGCTTGGCGATGGTAGCGTGATCTGGTCACCATGGGTTAAGCTTGGCAGTGGCGGCATGGTGTGGTTGGTGTTGGTTGGGCTTGGCGATGGCGTGTGTACGGTTGGTGGGATGAGTGGCGTGATGGGTTGGGGCGGCATAGGGCGTGCGGCGTGGGCATGGCAGAGAGAGATCCAGCCTTCATCATCGACCGCCGCCACCAAGTCCCATCGGTGCTGCCCATCTCAGATTGTGCCGCCACCACCCAGTCCCGATCATCACTTGTCAGAGCTATTGAGAAGAGAGAGAGACGGAAAGAGACACAAATCTGGCATGGCGAAGAGAGAACTGAAGAGAGACCCAGAGACAGAGTTGTGAGAGAAACTGGGCAGTGAGATTAGTGGCATAGCTGGCAACGTGGGTTGGGCAAACCCGACTGTGCGGTGTGGGTTGGGCTTGGCGGTGAGGTTTGGTCGGCGTGGCCTGGGCAATGCCGGTGTATTGCAGCGTGAGTGTGGGATTAAATTTGGGTTTTGATTTGATGCTAGGGATATCATCTGCTGTAACCCATACCATTTTAAAACTTGTAATAGGATCTAATAAGTTGATTTGTCACTCATCTAACAGTGGGCAAAGACAAAAATGTTTTTACCACGATCGTATAGAAGATGCACTCATCTTCTAATTAATGGGTGTTGACTATTGGGGAATGGGAGCCACGTCTAGCTTGTCCGTCAAAAACCATCTCGTCGGCATTAATGCACAAAAATTCTATTGGGTTATTTCCATGTCATTATCAACATTTATTTTTTCATTAGTCTTGAATGTTTTAATTAAACTTCTGATACATACGGTTTTTCTATCTCACACCACGCTAAGTAATTGTCCAAATCAATCCTTAAACAAATATCGAAAAGACTTTGTTGAGTAACTGATTTCATATTAACTTCTCCAGACATAAATAGTCTCAAATTTAATTAGTTATTTTAAAGGAAAGTACAATTTAGTTTCTCCACTGAAATGTTCAGCTAATGAATTTTTAAAGATGTTTTACATATAATTATTTATATCATTTAAATATATATTTAATATATTTTTATTAAAAATTGTGAAAGAATATTTTCATAATGATTCATTGAAAAGTGAAAAAAATTTTGAGAAAAAAGAGAAAATAAGCTAAAGAAATAATAAAAAGTAAAATGGCTTAGTTGAAAAGTATTGTTACATGTAGTTTTTTTTTTTTTTTTTAAATCCAATCAAATATTAATTTTGCATTTTTTTTTGGCTAATCCAATGTGGGATTTTTTTTTTTTTTTTTAAATCTTGTTAGTTTAGATAAAAGTACCATTAATTTAATTCCTTTATTAAGAATGCTCTAATGCTTAAATGTTCACTACAGCTCCAAAAAATTATAAAAATATAATTATACCCTTAAATATATAAAAAAAATTAAAAAGGAAGACCGACAATATGGCCGTAGCCCATAGGCCCTTTTTCTTTTTAAACATTTATTCATGTATATAAAAATAATAAGCTCAGGACATTTGATTGAAAACTAATGCATGCTCAATTTTTTTTTTTTTTTTTTTAAAATACTAACAGCTTTCTGAAAAAGAAATTGAAATTAAACGGAAAAAAATTTTAAAATTTAGTTTTGTATCAGATTTCTATCCTTCTTGAAGGGGAAAGGGTACATTTGATTAGAAAACAGTTCTTTACGCTTTAAATCATGACTTCATTGTCATGTCTACAAGTAATTCTAAACATTTTTTTTAATCTTATTTTTATTTTATTTGGTTGATGTAATAGTATACCCATCAACCTTTCATTTTTTTTTTTTTTTTTTTCTTTCTAAGGGTTGATATATATATATATATAGAACGTTAAGCTTCGGTAACTAAGAAACCCCGCTCTTTACCGGATGTACAGAATTCTGAAAGGACAAGATCTCGCTGGCACTCTCCCACCAAATTTTACCGGTTTGCCTTACCTCCAACAAATGTAAGTACTCAGAACCGAGATGCCACATGCATGTTGTAGTTTCTTTCCTCATCTGATCATTTCTCTCTTATATTAGTGATCTCACCCGCAACTACCTTAGCGGTTCAATCCCTCGGGAATGGGGTTCTTCCATGCAGCTGCTCAACATGTACTCTCTCTCTCTCTCTCTTTTATATATATATATATTCATGAAGGGGTGATTTTAACGTAAGAGTCTTATCGCAGTTCCCTTCTTGGAAACCGGTTAACGGGTTCTATCCCCAAAGAGCTGGCAAACATCACAACTCTCAAAAGCCTGTGAGTTCTGATCACCCACTTGCATGTTTCTATTTGTGAAATCTTTTTAGACTTTTGTTATCAAGGAATTCGGTTTTCTGATTCGTAGTACGGTGGAGTTCAATGAGCTTTCCGGAAATCTTCCTCCAGAGCTTGGCAATATGTCTTCCATACAAAGACTGTAAGGCGGTTTTGATTATTCCCTAGCTCTTATTACAAGAATCTTATCTCTTTTATTTGGTGGGAGAATTCCTGAGGCTGATGTTGTTGATAATGATGTTGTTATAGTTTCCTTAGCTCTAATTATTTTACTGGGGAGCTGCCTGATTCATTTGCAGGGTTGATCACACTGAAAGACTTGTAAGCTTTTCTTTATTTCTTTCCATATTAAGTTTTTCATATGATGCAATTTATTACTAATTTTTGCATTTTGAGATTAAGTAGGCCTTGTTTGGCAAATGGTTTTGTGTTTGTTACTGTATTAGAAAATTATTGATGTGATATAAAGTCTTAAGTTTTTGTATGGAAAAGTAAAAAATTTATTTTGTAATAATTTTTTTATTTGAATAATAATAAAAAGTAAAAAAAAAACCAGTAACGAACAAATGAAAAAGGTTGCCAAATAAGGCCAACATAATGGCATTTCTTTCTCCTCTTTTCTAATTCCTTTTGTCCGTTCAACGCACTGTCGAATCGACAATAATTTTTCGAAAGATACCCAATTATATTCAATACTGGAAAAACTTGAAAACTGTGAGAGCTTTATCCCTTATTCTTTTAAATTTTTTTTTTAAGGGTTTTGTCGTTATGTAATTATGGTTTTTATTTATTAATCCTGACTAGATCAAAATTTGGTAATAACAGAGTGATTCAGGCAAGTGGTTTGAACGGGCCAATTCCTTCTGGCATTGCCAATTTGGAACAGCTAAATGACTTGTTAGTATCAACCTTTTATGCCACAACTATAAATCATTTTCAGATGGAATTGCATTTGAATTACTATATTCTTTGTTGAATTTGATATGCAGGAGAATTAGTGACTTGAATGGATCTGGACAAACTTTTCCACAAGTTAATAATCTGACAACGTTGAAACAACTGTAAGTTAAATGTTTCAATGACAAGATTTTCCAATGTACACATGCTTATGGCTACTTAATTAAGTTAACATAGATATATATTTTTAATTTTCTTACAGAATATTGAGGAGTTGCAATATTACCGGACGGCTACCTGAATATCTCAGGGATTGGACCTCGATCAAAACCTTGTTAGTATTGTAGCTACTTTTTCCTCCCTTTTTTCTGTTTGCTGGTATTTCAAAATTGCTCTAGAAAATGCTTTTATATATGCTAATTTATGGATCATTAAGTATTCTTGCATGGCTCAGAATTCCTTTTCTTCTGCTTGTGTTGATTGATCTAATTCAACCGACTTAGGTGGCATTCTTGATATGGAATTTGTTATTATTATTATTATTATTATTTGGCAATTTATTTTCTTTTCTTCCCCTAGCTCTATCGAAGGCATCTTTCTTTTGATAGAGGCTAGGTTAACATTTCTAATCCAACAATTTTTCTCTGATTTTTTTCTTGTCTTTTCTTTTTATCTCTTCACCTTTTCCCGGTTGTTGAAGCCTTCTAGACAATGAACATGATTGTTTTTGACAGGGTCATCTGTGTTTTTTGGTATACCATGAAATGCTCCAGAAAAATTCTATTTTATAAGATTTTAAACAAAAACCACAATCACGACCTCCCTTTCCAACCCACTTGAAACTTAAACCAAGGCCCAGGACCTGAATATGATTTTTAAATGATTTAAGAATTGGCTTTTAATTTTGTTTATGACATTGTTTTATAAGAACGACTGTCTTTTCTTGTTTTGACAACTTCAATATGTTGCTTGTTTCTAACATTTTTCAGGAAAGGATTGGTTTTTTAAGGTGCTATTTGTTTTCTAATTCATTTAATTATAACTTTTCGTGCAGAGATCTCAGCTTTAACAAACTAAGTGGAGAAATTCCAAGCAGCTTTGCTGGTCTACAAAAGGCAGATTACATGTATGCATTTTAAATTATATGTATATTTTCAAATTACGGAGCCATTTTTGTAATTTAATTGTCTGATCATTACCACGTTAGTGGGGATGAAAAGGAATAGTTTAGTTGCCTGATCTATTACGCAATATCAAAATACTGAAGGTTGGCATCCATTTAATGATTTTTCCAATTTACATCCTAGTTAAAGTTGATCCTCTTTCAAAGGAAATATGTAGCTAAGACTCCTACCTCTACTTCCTATAATAGGGATGCCATTTCATGTAATTTATAATTGTTTATATGAAATCATCCAAAGCATAAATATTCATTTAATCATTGGATCGATGTGTTAAAGACAAACTACATAACGATACTAAATTGATAATATTTTATTTTGTTTAGATACTTAACCGGCAACTTGCTGACTGGACAACTGCCTGATTGGATGCTGAAAGATTCCAACCTTGGTAACACCATGTACGTAAGCTTCTCTGCCAAATTCTATATATTCAATTTGTTGACCAAAAATGTTGACATTTTTTTTTTTCCCTAATCATTACTAATGATAACTGTGCCATGTTGGCTCTCTTCTGGAACTTAATTTGCCTTTATGAATCAGTTTGTTTTACTTCAACTGAACAAAATGTATGTGTGTATGACAACACTTCCTCCATTTGATTGGTCTGAATGTCAAATGTGAAGAAACTTAGACGTATTTAATGTAAATCTTTATCATTAGAAATGTGACATATATGAGTAAAAACAATTATGAAAATGAGAGAGTGAAAGCATATCAGAGCTTACAAGGATTACAAGAAACGTATTGCTTACAAGTTTTAATCATTTCCAAGAATTTCTACTCCTGAGAGTTCAGTTGCATGTAAGTGTAATCTCTTGGATTGCATGTATAGAATGAAGTCTGAGAACAATAAAATCTGAAGAAACTTATCTCTTCCAAGCATAACAAACACATTTTGGAAGATAATGGATCATGTTACTTCTTTTGTGTGCAGTGATCTTTCATATAACAAATTTACGGGTGGAGAATCAGGTTGTCAAACAAGTAATAATGTGTAAGACTTTCTTCTAAGCATGTTTGGCTGAATGCAAGCACTGATGGGCATACTCACTAGGCTTTTCTCTTTGTTATTTTCTGCAGGAACTTGTTTGCAAGCTCTTTGACTGGAAATAACTCGTAAGTAACAACTTCATCTATCAAATATATGCATCACAAAATTTTATGACATTAACTTAATTTCTTGTGTATTGCCTTGATATATATATGAGTAAACACAAATCCAATTTTGATTGTTCCAACAGTGGCCTGGTTTCATGTTTGGGAAGCTCTCCTTGTCCTGATGATCAAAGTAAGTTGAAATGCCGTATATTTCCTCTCTCCACTCATCTCTGATCAATTGAATATATTTTCTTCCTTTTCCTGTTTGATGAATATGAATTCTATACACCTAGTTTTTTAGTTGTTACTAATTTGTTGTTGCATTTGTCCTAGAACGATACAACCTTCATATAAATTGCGGCGGAGACGTAGTAAACATGAAGGGAAGTCCTGCATATTATGCTGATACAGATCAAGGTGGACCTGCAAAATTCTATAAGAGTCCACAAATGTGGGGATTTAGCAGCACTGGTGACATCATGGATAACGGTCAAACTGACCCTTTTATTGTGCAAAATTCATCCAGTCTCTCTATGACCAACCCTGAACTTTACATGAAAGCACGCATTTCTCCTCTCTCTCTTACTTATTATGCTTTTTGCTTGGGAAATGGAAATTACACAGTAAGCCTCCATTTTGCGGAGATAATATTCACTGATGATAAAACACATAGCAGCTTGGGAAGGCGTATATTTGATATTTACATTCAGGTAATTATTACAATATACTTCCATTTTCATCTATTAATTAGCAGTTGGTAGCATGAAATGGTTGACATACATGGATTCGAATATTGTAGGGAGAGCTAGTACAGCAGGATTTCAACATTGTAAAGGAGGCTGGTGGAGTGGGTAAGGCAGTAATAAAAAACTTTACTGCTGCCGTGACTAATGATACCTTAGAGATCCGTTTCTACTGGGCTGGGAAGGGGACAACAGATATCCCGGTTAAAGGAGTCTATGGTCCTCTTATTTCAGCTATTTCCGTGGATCCTGGTATTTGATTTGAACCTTTTAATTTCTTTATGGTATCATAGATGGATATATTTGCCTTAGTTGTCAACTTTTTATGATTTTATTTTTATTTTATGTATATTTTTTTAGTTTGATGTGTACTGCATGCATGCTTCAAGAAATGATATTCAAAAGTCATAATGATGAATAAGAGAATAAAATCCTTGTCTTGTTAATTTTCATTAAAGTATTCCTAATTGTCAATTTAATTAGACCTCTCGTTTTCATGCATTAGTTGGTTGGATGACAATTTCTTGTATCATCAATTACCTCGACAATAATCTTAACATTGTAACTCTTATGTTTTTTTTTTCAAACAGACTTTATACCACCATCAAAAAATGGAACTGGTATATCTCTAGGTGCAAAGGTCGGGATTGTTGCTGCTGGTGCTTTTGTTATATTTTTGGTTCTAGGTATCCTCTGGTGGAAATGTTATCTAGGACAGAAAAATAAGATGGAACAAGGTATTTGCAAGGCAATTAATGTTGTTATTATATAGATAAATATTTATTTATGATATGTTCTTTAGATTCTTTGCATGTGTATGTATGTTTGAACGCACAACAGGTGCATATGCACACAATACACTTTAAAATGTCTCAAACTATGTGGAATGTCAATAATTTTATAATTTTCTTAGACATGCTTATGTATCCGACTTGGTATCTTCCTCAGATTTAAAGGGTTTGAACTTGCAAACTGGTACATTCACCTTAAGGCAAATCAAAGCTGCAACAAACAACTTTGATGCTGCAAATAAAATTGGGGAAGGTGGTTTTGGTCCTGTTTATAAGGTATTTGCAAAATAAATATTTTCATTTTCATATTGTATTTCTTTCCTTCTGAAGTGTTCCTTATTCATAGATGAAAAAAAGTTTATGTTCCCCAAATGTAGGGCCTTCTGTCAGATGGCACCATAATTGCGGTCAAACAACTTTCTTCAAAATCAAATCAAGGGAATCGAGAGTTTGTGAATGAGATAGGCATGATTTCTGCTTTGCAACACCCTCATCTTGTTAAGCTCTATGGATGCTGTATTGAAGGAAATCAATTGTTGCTAATATACGAGTACATGGAAAATAATAGTCTCGCTCGTGCTTTGTTCGGTAAAATTTTGCCTTAATGCACTTTACTGTTTTTGTTGTGTATTATTGATAAGATGAATATATGCATGGTCATTTACTGTTTTCTATTAATTTGATTGATTGAAGGGCCAGAAGAGCATGCCTTGAAATTGGATTGGCCAACAAGACAAAAGATTTGTGTTGGTATAGCAAGAGGTTTGGCCTATCTCCATGAGGAATCAAGATTGAAGATTGTTCATAGAGACATCAAAGCTACCAATGTCTTGCTAGATAAAAATCTCAACTCTAAGATATCTGACTTTGGTTTAGCCAAGCTTGATGAAGAAGATAATACTCACATAAGCACCCGAGTTGCTGGAACTTAGTAAGTTGTTGTATATTAATTTAACGTCACAATGTTTCGTATTATCTTTTTTCTTGCTTTCATGTGATGCCAATAGATTTAAAGAAATAGAAGGGAAAAAATTGAAAGTAAAGGAATTGTTAGTAAACTTCTATTGTACCGAAAAAAATTCAGCTTGAGAAATTTCTTTTGCTGAATTATTTTACAAGCTAATTTGATTACTTCATGGCAATGATTTTAGTTTACCCATGCCATTAAGAACAAAAAAATAAATAAATAAATAAGCAATTACAAATTATTGCCCTTAATATTAGCAGTTTTAGAATTCATGATGCTGAAAATGTTGCTCGTTGTTTAAATGATTTGGTAAGCGGATACATGGCACCTGAATATGCAATGCGGGGTTATTTGACGACAAAGCAGATGTATATAGTTTTGGAGTTGTAGCCTTAGAAATTGTTAGTGGGAGGAGCAATACATTTACGGAAAGGAGGAATCTTTCCATCTTCTTGATTGGGTAATTTGAATCTCTTTTCTTTCTTGCATTAAATTCTCTTACGCTCTTGTTAATTTTTACTCTGCTTGTGTTTGTTCATCTCAAATTGTTAGATTAGGAAATTGTTTCATGATGAATATCCAATTGTCATATTTGCAAAGCAAGAAAGTTGACAAGGTTCCTAACTAGCTAGTACCATGTTGTTGCTAACTAGAGGCCACAAATTTTATACCTTTCTCTCATCTCCCTGTTTCCAGGCACTGCTTTTAAAAGAGAAAGCGAGTTTATTGGAACTGGTTGATCCAAGGTTGGGCTCTAACTACAAGAAAGAAGAGGTTATGGTGATGATCAATGTGGCTCTCCTATGCACTAATGCTTCTGCAGCAATTAGGCCTGCCATGTCTTCAGTGGTAAGCATGCTTGAGGGCAGCACTATTGTTCCAGTGTTGGTTTCAGATCCATCATAACCAAAAGTGGTGTCTCGGCTCGGTTGGTGGATCTGTAGTCTCAAATTCCAGATTTCACGCCGTAAGGTTAACATCTTCCACGCGCCTCCATGCCATTACTCCACGAGTCAATCGGGGAAGGTTGCTCATATAGATCCGATCATCTCCGCCAAACGTCCTGGGATCTTTACGCACGCGCGGTAGATGATCCGGCGTTTACTTCTGTACAATCGTGGCAGCCTTTCCGCGTGTATTACCTGTTTCTTTATTTGGTGCCGATCCTGGGGACACCAACAACTAGCCACATCATTATGTGCCACATCGCATGTCACTACCAGTCATCTAGA
This sequence comes from Carpinus viminea, assembly GCA_013348765.1. NCBI lineage: Eukaryota > Viridiplantae > Streptophyta > Magnoliopsida > Fagales > Betulaceae > Carpinus > Carpinus viminea. The sequence continues at coordinate 30,894,064 of CP054672.1, read as the reverse complement.
GGGTCGTTGACTTTGTTCGACTTTTGACTTTGCAAGAGTTGTTGACTTTGGCCGGGACTCAAAGTTGTGGTGTTTTAACAATTTTTCGTCTTGATTTCAAATTTTGGTCTATTTTTGCTTTTGGCATCTCTATATGGCAGAAAACAAGATTCTCCAAAGTTAGGCATTTTTTTGCGGTTCATTGTAGATTCATGCATTGGTTCAATCCGGTTCATTCTTCTTGCGGTAGGCACTCTGGTCAAATGATTTTTTTGGGCCAAAGAAGCCCTTTCAAGCCCCACTTATGTTTATCAAATGAGCCATCACGGAATTGCAGCCTAGCCATTGGTCCATTACTAGTAAAATTTTTTTTTTGGAGACTTTAGCTTTGGCAAAGGCGAGACGGTCCAAGGGTTTGCATGTTAGCCTCTTTTAGGCCTTTTTTCCATGATTAGCCTTTTCAACACCGATAATTCATCTAGTTAAATTTTGGGTCAGATTCATTTCGATCACTAGGCAGAAAATGTCCATGAGTTTCGGCATGATTAGCCTCTTTATGCGAGTCAATCTACAGTTAGAATTTTGTTGACTTGTTCTAAAGCTACCAGACGGGTCAGGAGTCCATGTTTTGAGCATGCAAATTTCTTCTTCATTACTTATATGGTTTTCAAGTCAAATTACAACCAAGTGAACCAAGCTCTTCTTTTATGGCGTTATTGCAACTCTTCGGCAAAGGACTCTTTTGGCAAATTCATTTATCATTTTCTTTTTTTTACCCAAACTCAAGTTTACACATTGAGTTTGAGATATGAATATTATTTTATGAAGTTATTTTTCATTTTTCTTTCCTTACTTTTATTTTTTTTTATTCATGCTTTTTGTTTCCAACCTTAATGTTTAGACACATTAAGTTTGAGGGATATTAGTGTATAGGGCTTGTCACATTGGTAGATGGAAGCTAAGGCTCCTATCTCTCTCTTATATAAGAGGCTCTTGATATCCATTCTAAATCGCCATTTAATACAATGTAGTCTATTATATGTTTATCTCTCTTCTCTCTCTCCTTCCGCTCTCTATAATATATTCTAAATATATTCAACAATATAGAAACGTCCAAACCTCGAAATTAGGTAAACTTGGTCTTTATGAATCAAACTCATTAATGTGCTATATATTATTGTTGTGGGATAACATTTTAGTGTCACAAAAACACTGGCCACACAGGCATCAATATTGTTTATTTATTTGCATGTGATTTTTAGTCTTTTACACTGTTTTAATTCAAATCATATTAGTTGATATCTTTTTATTAAGGTCCCAATTATGATTAAAAAAATATTACCAATTAAAAGATGGAAAGAAGTAAATGTACAAGATATTGAGATTTAAGAGAGAGAAATGAAGAAAGATGGAATACCCTTTAAAAAAAAAAAAAAAATCACATGGAAAGAAAAATTCCAATTATGGTAAATGGGTTAGTCAATGCTCTTTAATTTTTAATTTTTTTTTTAACGGAAATATTTTAGAATTAATTGATAAAAGATTAAGAGCATAAAAGTTTAAATAAAAAAAATAAAAAGAGCTTTTGGGTAAAAGTTCATTTTTAAGCTTTTGTCAAAAGTGGGTTTTGATCATCTTTAAGCTTTTTAGATCCATAAAAGCGCTTTTAATTTTTTTACCAAATGAATATTTTTTTCTTTAGATAGTTTTTTAAAAAGTAATTAAGGCCCAAACTATGACAATATATATTTAATGTTTAAAGATAGAAAGAATTCAATACGCATAATATTGAGACTTTAAAAAATTTGCAGTATCATCCCTGGTTAGTATATTATGTATAAAGTAATTTTGTAATTTTATAAAATTTACATGGGTATAAAAGGTCATTTCACCTATTTTTCCGCTTAATTTAACCCCAAACTCTAATTGGATGGGTGATATTGTAAACTTTTTAGTGTTTGATACACTAAATTGAGAGTACTTTTAATTTTAAGGGTGTAATTGCAAAAATGATAAAAATTCAGGAAGTTAAGTGTAGTTTCTCCTATAAACAATAATGATATTTGTGTTATATAAGAAATAAATAAGTTAATTGAACAACTCTTCAATAATCTTGACTTCGTCCGTAAAATAAATGAACATAATTTGAATATATTATTAATTAGATGAATGATAATTAAGCTCGAGCCAAACTGGAACATTCAATACTTGGTTGGATTATCCCAAAGAGGTATCTTAATTGGCTGGAGATCACACCTCATGAAGTAGAGGTCACTATCTTAAATCTCTATCCCCTTTCCGTTGTACGAACATGAAAAAAAAAAAAAAAAAACTCGATTGGATTATAATCCATTAATATTAATATGATTACTCTTCTTTATTCTTTCGATATAAGTGCTTTGGTATACAACATCTTTCATGTCACACAAACTGGTTGGAAAGTGCAGGACTATATACAAGGGGGAGGGCTTTGGTGGCCAATTAGCGAGAGGCCATTGACATGAGAGCACAACACGGTGGCAGGACCGTCATGGCCATGGTAAGCCAAATTGATGTCCTCCATCACTACGTTTTTGCATGGCTTGCTTCTGCTGCATCGGAGAGTAACTGCAACTTTAGCATTAGAATTTCCCCAGATATTTCTGTATGTAACATTGCTGATTTGTAGAAGAGATGCCTATCCACAATAATTGATATCACAAATTTAATTAGTTAAGTTCATCTTTTTAATCATAAACTAGCATTGTACACTCAAAAAAATAAAAACAAAAATAATAATTAAAAAAATGGTAATTACCTTTTGCCCCCATATAAAATGGAAAAAAAAAAAATTCTCTCTCCGTTAAACGTCCCTTTGACTCAGAAAATAGGGAAAAGTGTTATAAGATGATAGTTTGATGGGATCAAGTGTCATAGTTAGTAGTTTATGGGAAGAAAGTGTCAAAGTGATGTAATTCATGGGAGCAAAAGATAATTACCCAAAAACTATCATCAAACTTTAAAAAGTGATATTAGCTTCCAAACTTTAAAAGGTGATATTAGGATTTCTGAACTACCACTGCATGTTAAATTAGATGCATGCATTTGCATTTTTTTTTTTTCTCCTCAAAATAACCTTAAAGTTATTAGAAAATAAAAAATAACCATTTGAAAAGAAAAGGTTAAGGGAGATAATATGAAAAACGGCCACCTGTTTTTGGTATTTTTACTTTTTCCTCCTCCATTTTTCAATAAATTTAATTTGTTTAAAATGGTAATTTTTAATAAGTTTAAGGGTATTTAGAGAGAAAAATGCAAAAATGTCTGATTATTTTTTTGACGGTATATATGGGGACCCCGATTATATACCGTTAAAATATATTTTCTCCGTAAATTAAAAAAAAAATCAAAGAATTCGTTTGTATTATGAAATTTCTAAGAGTTAAATTTTAAAAGTTAAAACAAAATGAAGATAAAATAAGAAATTACCTTGATTTGCAAGGGGTAGGGGCAATATTCTTGATCAAGAATGATGGGATTGCCGACCTGATCCATGAAAATGTCTTGAAATACAAAATTAGAAGCCGTGCCAGGGGATGGAGCAGCCCATGTCTTGATTCTCACTCCATCAGAAGTGCCGCGAAAGGTGCAGTTTTTGACGACAACTCCGTCGACATCATCTCCATTATTTTTGCCAAGGCTGCCGACGCTTATTCCATGCCCTGGTCCACAAACAACATTTGAAATATGGATGTCTTTAGTTCCGGACAGCATGGCAATACAGTCATCGCCGGTACCAATTGTAGAACGAGAGATTCCGATACGGTGAGAGCTTCCAATCTTTATCCCATCGGTGTTGGGGCTGTCGGCCGGAGCCGATATTCTAATATGGCTCATATTCACGTTCTCACAGCCGTAAAGCACAATATGGTTGTTCTTACTGTTCATGGACCTCACGTGATGGATCCGTGCGTTGGTCACAAAATCAAATCTCAATGTCTGCATGGGATTTGGGAGGATTTGTGAAGCATGATAAACTTCTACGTACGAAATTCGAAATCCTACGGTTTTTTTCCAAGGCTTTCTATTCAAAGCATGCATAATTATTCTAGACATAATTAAGGTCGCTATTTATACGAACGAAAAAAGTGAAAATCATATGGCATTATGGAATGTCGTAGTAATAAAAATCATACATGAGAACATACATGTAGTACTTTTATGTATGTATGTTCTCATTTTATGGCATAGTAATAAAAATACATGTATCATTCAACGATAATACCATCTAATTTTGGTCTCATATTCATAAGAAAGGTTGCTGGGTCAAGAATGGAACCATGTATAGACCAAGAAAGGGGAAAATGATCCTCTCCATTTAGTGTATTTAAGAGGAAAAATTTATCAAAAAAAAGAAAGGAAGAAAGAAAAAAAAGAGGATAAATTTATCCAAAAAATTTACCACAAAAAGAAAAAAGATAATATTACACTACTAAATGCATTAAATGAATACTCTTCATTTCAAATAAAATGAAGGGGATCCATTTCTCAAGAAAAGGGGTGGACACGACCTTCTTTGGTTTTCAAAATATGTTTAAATTTTCATTCATATTTTGATCCATACAGATAGAAAGAAAGAACCAATATATATTGGTTGTAACGTTTTGAACATTAAACGCCAAAACGAAAATGGATATTTGTATACTTTGAATGAGTAATTAAAGTGTATTAAAAAGAAATTAAAAAAAAAAAAAAACAAAAACAAAAACAAAAACTTACAGTAGGTAGCCTAGAACAATTAGAATTCTTGCTGCAGTCATTGAGGCCCCAAGCTACTTGGCCTTGGGCGTCCAAGGTGCCGCCACCACCGACTGTCAAACGGTTTACATATCGGAAATTGATCCAACCATCGGTTGGGAACTTGGATGGATCAGCAGGAGCCTTGAAACCCTCCAATCACCACGCCCACCGAGCCCTTGCATGGACCCTCAAATCTCACTGCGTTCACCTTGTATGATCCTGACGGGATCAAAATCCTAGCCCTTCCCTTCCATTCACATGCTTCCTTCCACGCCTTCAGAAATGCCTAGGAAGAAAAAAAAAAAAAAAAAAAAAAAACAATTTTAAATGAATATTTCAAAAACATCTTTGTTATCATTAACCCAAAAATTAACATAAATAATAATATTCACAATTTCTTAGTTTACTTTTTGGTTGAGCTAGCCATTAAAGCGTGCATGAAACCTATCTCATGATCTCATCTCATCCAGTAGACTCTCTAAACCCTTTTTCTAAAAGCTACAATACGACCCAAAATTTAGGAAAGTCCTATAACTTTCCTTATCATTATTTTATTTAATAAAATTAAAAATTAAAAAAAAAGGCTCTCTTTCCTCTATCTTTCTGCTACCTTTGATTTAAAAGAATATTTAAAGAAAAATTCTATTTAGTAAATGTCATACAATTGGGATGAAATAATAGTAAAAATTAGCCCATAATTGTCTTTTTTTACAAGCCCTTGCTAATCTAATGGCTAATATTTGCTGTCATGTCATCATTGTAGTTATCTGATAATCGTATAGTACATAGTTCACTAAATAAAAATGCTCATATTTAAATAGTATACGGAAAGTCTCCAAAAGGTAGTTTAATCGGCCATGAATCACACCTTATGAAGCGGAGGTCACAAGTTCGAATCTCTCCTCCCCCCCTACCCTTGTATGGACATGTCAAAAAAAAAAAAAAGTATACCGAAATGATCATAAAAAAAGTTATAGTAACAAAGTGTATTCTATATAATAGTAAAACCAAAAAAAAAAAGATTCTATGAAATTAAGAGAAACTAGCAGAAGGCAGGCAATGCCATATGAATTAACCTGACTGTTATCGGTTGCTCCATCTGCAACAGCACTGTAGTTCATCACGTTGAAAATCTTGACTTGGCCCCGAACTTCGGTAACCAATACCATCAGAGATATTGTTAACAAGCGAGCCCAACCAAAACCAACTTTCGAACCCATTTCTCTTCTTTCTTTGATTTTTTTTTTTCTCTCTCTCTCTAGGATGAGGATGACTCAAGGTTAGGAAAAGTAAGGCCCTTTGCTTGAGTGAATTTTTAATACAGGGTTCACCTATTTATATAAGCAGTGTAGTGAATTAATACATTTCAGTTCTAACTTCATAACAAAAGAAAACAACAATATAATTAATCTAACCAATTTAATGTTCATGCACCTCGTTATATATATAAAAAACTAATCTAACCAACTTGATGTTCCAGCTCATTATAATCTGGTTATCTGTCCCTTGTTGCAAGATGAATGTTTTCCTATTCCGACCTCCAAAGCCTCAGTAGCACATCTGAGACAGACAATTATAGAGAAACAGAAAGGGAAGATCAGCTTTTATATCGGTTACATTAGAAACTTCAGAAAAATAATATTGTTAAATGTCCTTTGGATCATGTTTTTTGTATGTACCTTCAAAATTGATATAACTTTTAAAATCATCATTGGATCAAAATTTGCTAGTAATCTACCATAAATTCAACGAGACCTCCGTTTTGGAAACATGTGAATGACATTTGACATTACTCTTGATATTTAACCCTACAAAAGATTTGATACCTCGTATGATGAATTACATTATTTTTGCACATATTTGACTTTATTGATGTTTCTTGACATGGAAATATGAAAGATTTCTTTCTTTATATAGAGATATGGTATTTTGAGAAAACAAATATGGAAAATTTATAGAGACAAATTCAATAGATTAAGCATTTGATTTGTGGGGTCTACATAAGCCTACAAATCTAATAGTTGATTTGTAAGATGCGATCAATGAAGAAAACAAGTAAAAAAATATTGACATAAAATATTTTTCAGTGATATTTAGTAAACTCTCATACTATTGTTATAATACAATGATGACATGAAGTGAATATCAGCCATTGATCTTTTTATTTTTATTTTTTATAAGTCCTTGTTGATCCAAAGATTAATTTTTACTATCATTACATCATAGTTGTATAATAGTCGTAAGAGAGTCTACTAAATAACATTATTTATAAAAGTCATCTCTTTGATAAGTGATCCAGCCATCTCAATTTTCAACCTGAAAGGCTGATTTGCCAAAAGAAGACCGTGAATATGGTAATATCTTCGGAGATTTTATTTTACTCATAGAGAGAGAGAGAGAGAGAGAGAGAGGTAATTATAAAATTTTCAACAACAATATGGTAATATCTGTAAAAAAAATTACCTCTAACCATGGGAGAATCGCCAAATGATGTGCATGCATAAAGTAAAAAATTATGTATAAAACTTAATTTTGTTTTATTATTTAAGAAACCAAATTAAACAATTAACTGTTTTTGGTTCCAAAACGATTAACTTATGTCAGAGTTGTATCCATTCATTAAATAACATTGTGGCTCTGAAAAAGATCTCCGTTTTGCATCACATCATCGTCAAGAAAAAAAAAACCACTATAAGAACAAAAACAAAAAACCATTAACTATTATCTAATTGAATGATATTGTTCTCGTTTTTATTTTTTAGTCATCGATCTTTTGAATTCTGTCGTGACAGTGGTGGTCGATAAAAGCAAATTCTCGTCATTAAATTTTTAGTTTTTTTATTTCAGTTTTTAAGAGAAAAAGGGTATTATAGGACTATAATAATAATAAAATAAAAAAAGATGATATTTTTGACACATTGATAATTTGATATGTCACTTTAGCACACTTTAAACTTAATAACACTATTTTAAAAGTAGATATTAGTTTAAGGGGGCTTTTTTTATACTTTTCCCATTTCACAATCTAATTCAATTCATGATCGATAATGATTTCAGTTTACGTACCCATGCCAATTAATAAGAAAAAAAAATGCAATTAGAAATTATTGCCTGTAATATTAGCAATTTTACAAATTCATGACGTTGAAAATGTTACCTATTGTTTCGTGATTCTGCAATACTAGGTTACTTAACCAACAAAGCAGATGTTTATAGTTTTTGAATTGTTGCCTTGGAAATTGTCAATGAAAGGAGCATCGTACTAGTTACGGGTGAAGGAGGAATCTTTCCATCTTTTTGATGGGGTAATTTGAATATCTTTCTTTTTTGCATTTATTTCTTTTACACTCTTGTTCATTTTTATTCTACTTGTCTGTGCTAATCTTAAAAATATGGATTACGGAATTGTTTCATGATCATGAATATCCAATTTCATATATGCAGAGCAAAAAAGTTGACAAGGTTGCTAAGTTGCTAACTAGTACAATATGTTGTTGCCAATTAGAATACTCCTAGAAATTTTCTAACTTAAAGGCCTCAAATTTTAATTCTTGCTCCCATCTCCCTACTTACAGGCCATGCTTTTAAAAAGAAAGAGATTTATTGGAACTAATCGATCTAAGGTTGGGCTCTAACCACAATAAAGAACAGGTTATGGTGATGATCAATGTGGCTCTCCTATGCACTAATGCTTCAGCAGCAATTAGGCATGCCATGTCTTCAATGGTGAGTATGCTTGAGGGCAATGTCGTTGTTCCAGCCTTCCATGGTTGGTTCAGGATCCAAGTGTCTCAAATAATGAAATGAAAAGGCAATGTGGGAGCATTTTCAACAAAGTAAAGAACATAATATGCATGAGAGCCTGATAGCTAGAGATTGTTTCTTCTACATCGTACAAAGTATGTCAATGGATGTCCCACATAATGCTTCTTCTACATTTGTCGTTGATCTGTATCCTGTCAATTTAGATTCTGATTTCTTGCAGAAAAGAGCTTAGACAAGTTGAAGAAGCTCGGTATCTCAATTTGGTCGCCAGTATAAATCTTAACGTTGCAATGGTTTGTTGTATAACTTTTTATTTTACGAGTTTTCTCATATTACAATTGTGAAAGAAAAGACATGATCACATATTGAAGAACCCTATGCAGACTCCAAAAACTTGTTTATCACAATTTATGCGGAATTGAAACAATGAAGCAATAAACAATTCAACAAAATATGTAAAGCAATAAGCAATAAAGAACATACAGATTTTGGTTACGAAGAGGAAACCATTTAGAGAAACACTCTAAAATGTAAAACCTCTCGGCGTAAACCGAAATCAACTAAATCAAGAAAAGATAAAGGATTACAAGATGTTCATACTCACAAAACCTTTGCTATGACACGATCTTGTATAAGACAAGCGACCCACTGCCTTCTACCACGGTAGCCCTTTCGAGACAGTGGCACAATCCTCTCGTGATTTCCTTTCACCGGAACTCGGTTGACTTCACTTCAACAATCGACGAATAATGATGAACATAGAACTAAACACTCCAAGAGAGAGAACTTAACGCTCAATATCAAAGACTCTCTTGGCACACAAAGGCTAATTCTAGATACCGAATTAGTTCTAATCTGAATCTGTGAGATCTATATATAACTAATAAAAGACTCCTAGTCTATTTAAAACTCAATTTACATTGAAAATAAGACCTAGAATATAACACCTAAAAGACTCATAGTCTAATTAGAACTCAAATACATTGTAAATTAGACCTAGAAGCTACGGGCGTGCAGACGGTAAGTGGGCTTTGAATCCATTTTGTTTTCCGAACATTTAGCCAATAATTAAAACTAACAAACTCCCCCTTTGGCAATTTCGGGAACAAAATCCAACAAAGTCCATAGCCGATACGACAACTCATCTCCCCAACAAACTCCCCCTTTTTGTCACAAATTGACAAAGGGTTTCAAATTTCCTGAAACACTCAACAAAAACATCCACGGCATATGTGGAACAAAAAATATAAATAAAATACATGATCATAGATAAAGAATTGCATGATATAACACAAGATCATGAAAACAAAACTCCCTCTCAAAATAAGACTCAACAATCAACAAGAACCTTTTTTTTTTCAAAAAAAAAAAATTTCTACCCTCAAAAGTCAAGAAAACACACAAGATGCATGCATCAAAACTCATGTTTTCAAGCAATGAATATTCCAAATTATCTCAAAGAAAATTTAAAATATATATGAGACATATAGAAAACAAGAACACTTTTGTTTAACCCAAGCAATGCCAAAAATTCAATTCAACCCATGCTTGTGTGTGTGTTAGCCAATCATTGAATAGTAAAAACAATTTATAAGTTGAGGAGAAGGTATCACTGCAATAAAGGTTTTGACAAGCAAATCAAATCAAAAGTCAAACCTTATCATACTAGGGCCTAGCCACTCTCATCCAATGCATTCCTCTTTTGAAACAAAGCAAGCTTGACACTGTGAATTTAATTCCTTTGGAATATAATATTTTAATTTCTTGTTTCACAATTTTTCTTCATGAGAAGGTGTCTTTAAACATTTTGTGCTTTGAGAAATGCAGGAATTTATAAGCCCTAGGTTCAACTAGCGTATGGTCAAATTGATAGATACAACTAGTCAAAACCCTCATATAGTTACTTCACATAACTCAAATTTTAAGAATATACTCAAATTATGCTTAAGTGTGCACAATAGTTTAAAGCATAAGCAAAACGTACAAATTAAGCTTAGGCTTTAGGTAACCACAAAAAAATTGTCCATTAAAATAATATGACAACTCATGCATATTGAAAACATTTTAAGACATAAGGAATTAAATCATCAAAGAAGCATGAGCACATAATGGACACTCAAGGTGCATCAGACAAAAGAAGGAAGAAATAAACAAATTAGAATATTTTTGTCTTTTTGAAAATTTTCAAAAATAAAATGCACAAACAAAATAAAAATAAAGAAAATAAAATAACAAACAAAACAAAAATAAATTAAAAAACAAACATGCTCTAGGATATTCAAAATAAATAAAGACAACCAATCCTAGGCATGCGGGTGACTCACCTAATCCAAGGTGAGATCACCACCACTCCCCCTCAAGGGGTGAGTGGTATTTTTCTTCTTAACCCAAACTTTCTTCATTTTGGAAACAGAAGTGTGACTCTTAGCCAAGTCATTTAACTGGGTGATAACACCCTTCACCATGTTGAATTCATCATGACTATTTGTAGAATGAAAATAGTTTCTTTTTGACTCATGATTATTTAACTGAAAACATTTCGGGCGAATATGCCCAATCTTACCACAATGATGACACGTAGGAATGAACCTTTGAGAAGGTAATTTTCTAGAAGGATGCATGACTCTAGGCTTAGGGTAAAATGCATGATGCTCAAGATGAATTTTCTTACCTTTCTTACCTTGGAGAGTCAAAGTAGCTACTTGATTTTCTTTCTTAGGAGCAGCTTTGAATTTCCTACAATTTGGTCTAATGTGACCAATAATCCCACAATGGTGGCATGTAGGAACAAACTTACCTTGAGTTTGTTTAACTGAAGGAGTCTTGGAGAAATTAGCCTTGGCTTCTTTAACATTCACAAACTCAACATTCAAAGATTGATTAGAAGTATGTGAAGTAGATGCACTAGTATTATGAACAAGCACATAAATCTCAGATTTTAAAGAATCAATCAAGATATGTGATTTAGACAAATCATTAGCCAAAGATTCTTTCTCAGATTTCAAAGAGTCAATTAAGACACGTGATTCAGACAATTCATTAGCTAATGACTCTTTATCATGCACAACAGCTTTAAGCTTATTGGAAACTTTGTTGTAGCCTTTTAACACTACTTCAACATCATTACATCTGAACATCAATCTCATCATTAGAATTAATGAAACTAGCCTGAGATGTAGCATTATAATCACAACTTAACTCAGATTCATCACAATTAAAGTTCTTAGTATGCATCATATTTTCAAGGGAATTGTTAGAGATTTTTTCCAATCGAGTTTCTGACTCTTTTAATTTATTCTCTAACAAATCAACTTTAGAACCTAAAACAAGATTTTCAGATTTTAAAGAAACAATTAAGGCATGTGATTCGACAATTTAGTAACTAAAGATTTGTTCACATGTTCTAAATCTTGAGAATCCTTCCAACAATCTGTATTGACGTCTCACAATATGAAATTTTTCCAACAAATTGTTGTAGGAGTTTATAAGATCATATTCCCCTTGAGAAGTATTCATAGCAAATAGGAGTCAAAAGATCTCACTCAAGAATTTAATCCTTACAGAGTGAACCTCGATACCAATTGAAAAACCCTATGCAGACTCCAAAACTTGTTTATCACAATTTATGCGGAATTGAAACAATGAAGCAATAAACAATTCAACAAAATATGTAAAGCAATAAGCAATAAAGAACATACAGATTTTGGTTACGAAGAGGAAACCATTTAGAGAAACACTCTAAAATGTAAAACCTCTCAAGGCTAACCAAATCAATCATCGGTAAAAGATAAAGGATTACAAGATGTTCATACTCACAAAACCTTTGCTATGACACGATCTTGTATAAGACAAGCGACCCACTCGTCTTCTACCACGATAGCCCTTTCCGAGACAATTTGGCACAATCCTTCTCGTGATTTCCTTTCACCGGAACTCCATTGACTTCACTTCAACAATCGACGAATAATGATGAACATAGAACTAAACACTCCAAGAGAGAACTTAAACGCTCAATATCAAAGACTCTCTTGGCACACAAAGGCGAATTCTAGATAGCGAATTCATTCCTAATACAGATCTGTAGAGATCTATATATAACTAATAAAAGACTCCTAGTCTATTTAAAACTCAATTTACTTTGAAAATAAGACCTAGAATATAACACCTAAAAGACTCATAGTCTAATTAGAACTCAAATACATTGTAAATTAGACCTAGAAGCTACGGGTCGTCTGGACGGTAAGTGGGCTTTGAATCCATTTTGTTTTCCGAACATTTAGCCAATAATTAAAACTAACACATATGTACATCTACTATACATATCCAAGCCTAGAAATTAGGTAAACCTAGTCTATATGGATCAAACTCATTAATGTGCTACTACTACCGCCACTACTACTATTATTATTATTATTGCGGGATAATATTTTAGTTTCACAAAAATCCTAGCCACATAGGCATCATTATTTGCATGTGATTTCTAGTCTTTTGCGGTGTTTTAATTCAACTCCTATTTGTCAATATCTTTAATTAAAACTCCAATTACGATTTGAAAGGTGGAAGAATTCATTTTCCGAAATAATAACTTAATTGAACAACTCTTAAATAAACTTGAGCCTAGCCAAAAAATAAATGAACTGAATTTGAATAAATTATTTATCAGATGAGCGATAATTAATTACGCTCGAACCAAACTTGAACATTCAAAGCATGGTTCGATTATAATCCATTTAACATTAATATGATTACTCTTCTTTATTCCTTTGATGAGTGCTTTCTTATACAACATCTTTCGTGGTTGGAAAGTGCAAGAGTCAGGCTAGGACTATATGCAAGGGGGAGGGCTTTGATGGCCAATTGCGCTGCCATTGACATGAGAGCGCAACGCGATGACAAGACCGTCGGGCCACGGTAACCCAAATTGACGTCCTCCAATACTACGTTTTGGCATGGCTTGCTTGCGCTACATCGCAGCGTAACTGCAACTTTGGCATTGGAACTTCCCCATATATTTATGTATGTGACATTGCTGATTTGCAGAAGAGAAGTCTATACACAATATATAATAAATATCACCAAATTTAATTAATTAAGTTCATCTTTTTAATCATAAACTACCATTGTGTGCTCAGAACACATATATATATTAGCCCCTGAACTAATTAACAATAAATTTTCATTTCCGCATTCAAACATTAAAAGTGATATTAAAGACCCGCCACCCCCGCCCCCCTTTTGAACTACCACTCCGTATCAAATTAGATAATTTTATATTTTGAAAAGAAAAATGTGAAAGTGTATAATTCGACACTATGGTAGTTTGGGCTCCGATGTCACTTTTCAAAGTTTAAGCGTAAATAAAATGTGGTTATAGTTCATAGAGTAGTTAAAGTACATTTTTCCTTTGTATCATGAAATTTCAATGAGATTAATTTTATAACAAAATGAAGATAAATAAGAAATTACCTGTTGACTGCAAGGGGGGTAAGGGCAATATGCTTGATCAAGAATGATGGGATTGCCGACCTGATCCATGAAAATGTCTTGAAATATAAAATTGGAAGCCGTGCCAAGGGATGGAAAAGCCCATATTTTGATTCTCACTCAATTAGAAGTGCCGCAAAAGGTGCAGTTTTTTACGAGGACTCCGTCGACATTATCTCCATTATTTTTGCCAAGGCTCCCGATGCTTATTCCATGCCCGGGTCCACAAAAAACATTCGAAATATGGACGTCTTTAGTTCCGGACAGCATGGCAATACAGTCATCGCCGGTACCAATTGTGGAACTTGAGATTCTGATGCCGTGAGAGCTTCCAATCTTTATCCCGTCGGTGTTGGGGCTATTGGCCGGAGCTGATATATTGATATGCCTTACGAATCTCAATGTCTGCATGGGATTGGGAGGATTTGTAAGGCATGCATAATTATTCTATACATAATTAAGGTTGCTATTATAGTGATCAATCCAATTCGAGGAGGGTTACGCAAAACTTTTTAAGTGTATATTACTTTTTATGCATGTAGCTGGTTTAATGACATAGTAATAAAATCATTATTTAATAAAATAACGTGTAACAATCAATGATAGTATCATCCGTTTTCGATCCCATATTCAACAAAAGGCTGCTAGGTCACGTAACCATGTATAGACCAAGGGTGATGGCCCTCCTTGAGTTTTTTTAATTTTAATCTAACAACAATTTTATCTCTTCATATCCAAAACAGCGTGGGTTTTCTATCAATTTTAACAGTTTCATCTAATGGATGGGACCATTTTATAAGGAGTTGATAGTTTGGGAGGCTACTTTATACCAATTGAAACTTTATGAGGCCATTTTACAAATGAGTGGTAGTTTGGAGGGCCATTTTATATTTTTCCCAAAAAAAAATGAAGAAGAAGGAAAAATTACACCAAAACGAAAAAGAGTATAGATATATATGTATACCGTAGGTAGCCTAGGACAACTAGAATTCTTGTTTCAGTCATTGAGGCCCCAAGCTACCTGACCTTGGCCGTCCAAGGTGCCACCACCACTGACCATCAACCGGTCAATATATCGGAAATTAATCCAACTATCGGTTGAGAACTTGGATGAATCAGCAGGAGCCTTGAGAAGCCCTCCGATCACAATGCCCACCGAGCTTTGCATGGACCTTCAAATCTCACTGAGTTCACCATGTATGATCCGGGAGGGATCAAAACGCTACCATTTCCCTTCCATTCACATACTTCCTTCCATGCCTTAAGAAATGCCTAAGAAGAAATAAATAAATAAATAAATATTTCAAAAACATATTTGCTATCATGTATTAACCCAAAAATTAACGTGTAGGATAATATTCACAAAATAATTTGATTCTATGAATTTAAGAGAAATAAAAAGGCAGGCAATGTCATATGAATTACCTGACTATTATCAGTTGCTCCATCTGCAATTGCACTGTAGTTCATCACGTTGAAAATCTTGACTTGTTCTCGAACTTCCGTAACCAATACCATCAAAGATGTTAACAAGCAAGCCCAACCAAATACAAGTTTCGAACCCATTAATTTCTCTTTTTCTTTTTCTTTTTTTTCTTTTTTTTTTCCCCTTCTAGCTTCTTCTCTTTAATAATGTTTTTTTTCCTCAGTATAAACAAATTAAGTAGACTAGGATTACTGGAGGTCAAGAAGAGTAAGCCCCTTTGCTTGACTGAATTTTAATACATAGGGTTTACCTATATATACAAGCAGTGCACTAAATTAGTACATTTCAGTTCTAACTTCGTTGCCAAAGAAAACAGCAATATATATATTTAATGGGGTTTGCTAGGGGTTCTCCCCACAGTGTTCTCCTAACGTTCTCCCAGTCTTACGTAAAGCATGATTTAAGAAAAAATAAAATTGTAATACCGTTTTTTGGCTAATAGATTAATTTTTATGAGTTAATAGTTAGGTTCTAATACTTTAAAACTTGTTTTTGGATTAAAAACTAAAACCTATGGGTAGAAGGTTAACCCTTTAGGGATGATATCACTCAAAATGGATTTGATCATCCTAAATTTGATGCTAATGTCTCAATTTTGGTGCTAATGTCTCACAAATTTGGTGCTAATGCCTCAAATTTGGTTCTAATGCTTAAAAAAACTGGTGGTGGAAGCTACTACAATTTTATTTTTTCTTAAATCATGTTTTACGTAAGACTGGGAGAACACCAGGAGAACCTACGGGGAGAACCCCTAGCATTTTCCATATTTAATCTACCACTTAATGTTCATGCACCTTATTAATTATATAAAACTATTCTAACGAACTTAGTGTTCCAACTCATCATAATCTTGTCTTAAGATGAGTACACTGCTCTCCTTTTCCGATCTTCCCAAAGCCTCGGTAGCACACCTCAGACAGTCACTTAATTACGTACCAAGAAACATAAAGGAAAGATCGGCTTTTTATATAGGTTATATTTGAAATTTTAGAAAGAGTAACGTAAAATGTTATTCTCATGTTTCTTTAAAATTAATGTGGCTTTCAAAATCGCCTTTGAACGAAATATAACAATAATTTATTTTAAATACAATGGTGATTTTAAAAGCCAGATTAATAGTTTTAGAGAGACACAAGAGATCAGATATGGGAAGAATCTGATACACTAGTACGATCAATGAATTTAATTAGTTTTGCACAGATTTTGATTTTATTAATAGTTCTTGAAATGGAAACATGAAAGATTTCTTTCTTTCCATAGCAATAGAGAACCAGAGATACTAGTATTTTGAGAAACCAAATATGGAAAATTTACAAGGTGTCTTTTTCAGCCCGAAAAGCTGATTTGTCAAAAGGAGACAGTGATACATGGTAATATCTTATGCATGTGATTTATTTTACTCGCATATATATATGGTTATTAGAAAACTTTCAACAAGAATATGGTAATATCTTTAAAAAGTTACCTCATTACACCATGGGAGAATCGTCAATGTGATTGCATAAAGTAAAAAATTATGTATGAAACTTAATTTTGTTTAACTATTTAGAGTCTGGTTGGGATTGTGTTAGAATCTGGTTGGGACTGCGTTTAAGAAATATAGCTTTTAAGTCAAAAAGAGATTTTAAACAAAAACTTTATTCTTAAGTTTTTACTAAAAGTGCTTTTTGGCAATTTTTAGGCTTTTTAATTCCTTAAAAGCGCTTCAAATTTTTTTATCAAACGAATACCTTTTCCTTTAAACGGGCTTTTTGAGTGTTAAAAGAATTTTTAAGTCTTTCAAACATAATCTCAAATAGACCCTTAAGAATCCAAATCAAAGAACTTATGTCAGAGTTATATATAGTCTTTTGAATTCAGTCATGATAGTGTTGGTCGATACAAGTAAATTCTCATCGTTAAAACTGAACCGACATAAATTTATGTCTTTTAAATAGTAAAGGACGTAATTTGTTTAGTATATATCGTATAGCAAAAGACGTTCTTTAATTATAAAGTTGTTTGGTTTGAAATTAATGACGTCAAAAGTAAAATACTTTACGTATGGATATACTTATGCTACTGCATTGAGTTGCTTTCTATCATCGTGTTCAAGGATGGTAATTTTTGTTCACGTGTAAGATTCGGACCGCATCAATCCTAGCTCGATATATTTAATTAAACGAGTTAAGTCCCTTAATCCTAATCCTCTAATTTTGTATTGGATTTATGTCAAATTTACAGGTCATGTCAAAAACTGACAACCATTATGTCAAGAAAATCCTAGCCACATAGGCATCGTTATTTGCATGTGATTTTTAGTCTTTTATAGTGCTTTAATTCAAATCTTATTAGTTGCAAAAGGGTAGCTTAATCGGTTAGGGATCATGTCTCAGTCTCATAAGCCGGAAGTCACTAATTTAAATATCATCCTCCCTTCCCTTTTCCCTCCCTTGTGCGGCGGACATGTTAAAAAATAATAATAATAAATAAATAAAATCCTGTTAGACAATATCATTAATTAAGGCCCCATTAATGATTTGAAAGATGGAAAGAATTCCCTTTGCTTTATATAACAATAAATAAGTTAATTGGACAACTCTTGAATAAACTTGAACTCGTCCGAAAAATAAATGAACCGAATTTGAATATATTATAAATTAGATGAGTGATAATTGTGCTCGAACCAAACTTGAACATTCAATACTTGGTTCAATTATAATCCGTTTAATATTAATATGACTATACTCGTCTTTATTCTTTTTATATCAGTGCTTTCGTATGCAACATCTTTCATGTCACACAAACTGGCTAGAAAGCGTAGGACTATATGCAAGGGGGAGGGCTTTGATGGCCAACCGAGAGGCCATTAACATGAGAGCACAATGCAGTGGCAGGACTATCTGGGCCACGGTAATCCAAATTGATGTCCTCTAGCACTACGTTTTGACATGGCTTGCGTCCGCTGCATCGGAGAGTAACGGCAACTTTGGCATTGGAACTTCCCCAAATATTTTTGTATGTGACATTGCTAATTTGCAGAAGAGAGGGCTATCCACAATAATGAAAATCACAAATTTAATTAGTTAAGTTCATCTTTTTAATCATAGACTGGCATTATACGCTTACAAGGAAAAAGGAAAAATATAATTTAGCCCCTCAAATTATCAGTTATTTTCATTTTAGCCCCCTAATATTCAAAAAGTGATAACATAGCCCATCAAACTACCAAACAATTGCAATTTAGCCACTCCGTTAGTCATTGTCGTCAAATTGGATAGAAAATTCAATAATATGTCATTTTGGCAAGGTTAAGTTACTAAAATGCCCTTTTTGTGTTTGGTCATTTGGTGGTTACTTTATCACTTTTGAACATTATGAGCTAAAATGAAAATGATAATAGTTTAGAGAGCTAAATTATAAAATTTAAAATAGATTAATTTTGTAACAAAATGAAGTAAAATAAGAAATTACATTTATGCGCAAGGGGTAGGGGCAATATTCTTGATCAAGAATGATGGGATTGCCGACTGATCCATGAAAATGTCTTGAAATACAAAATTAGAAGCCATGCCAAGGGATGGAGCAGCCCATGTCTTGATTCTCACTCCATCAGTAGTGCCGCGAAAGGTGCAGTTTTTGACGACAACTCTGTTGACATCATCTCCATTATTTTTGCCAAGGCTACCGATGCTTATTCCATGCCCTGGTCCACAAACAACATTCGAAATATGGACGTCTTTAGTTCCGGACAGCATGGCAATACAGTCATCGCCGGTACCAATTGTAGAATGCGAGATTCTGATGCCGTGAGAGCTTCCAATCTTGATGCCGTCGGTGTTGGGGCTGTCAGGAGCAGATATTCTGATATGAGTCATATTCACGTTCTTGCAGCCAAAAAGCACAATATGGTTGTTCTTGCTGTTAATGGAACTCACGTGATCAATCCATGCGTTGGTCACAAAATCAAATCTTAGTGTCTGCATGGGACGTACGGAGGATTTGTAAAACACGATAATTAAACTTCTACGAAATTAGGAATTTTATGCTTCTTTTAAGGCTTTATATTCAAAGATATTAAGGTTTCTATTTATATATATATATGAAGGAAAGAAAAAAAAATGAAAAGAAGCAAAAACGTACAGTAGGTAGCCTAGGGCAATTAGAATTCTTGCTGCAGTCGTTAAGGTCCCAAGCTACCTGTCCTTGGCCGTCCAAGGTGCCACCACTGACAGTCAAATGGTCAACATATCGGAAATTAATCCAACTATCGGTTGAGAACTTGGATGGATCAGCCGGAGCCTTGAGAAGCCCTCCGATCACGACGCCCACCGAGCCTTTGCATGGACCCTCAAATCTCACTGAGTTCACCATGTATGATCCGGGAGGGATCAAAACGCTACTATTTCCCTTCCATTCACATGCTTCCTTCCACGCCTTAAGAAATGCCTGAGAAGAAAGAAAAATAAATAAATAAATAAATATTTCAAAAACATCTTTGCTATCATGTATTAACCCAAAAGTAAACGTATAGAATAATACACACAAAATAATATGATTCTATGAAATTAAGAGAAACTAAAAGACAGGCAATGTCATATGAATTAACCTGACTGTTATCAGTTGCTCCATCTGCAACTGCACTGTAGCTTCATCGTTGAAAATCTTGGCTTGGCCTCGAACTTCAGTAACCAATACCATCAAAGATGTTAACAAGCAAGCCCAACCAAAACCAAGTTTCGAACCCATTTCTCTTCTTTCTTTTCTTTTTCTTTTTTCTCTAGGATGGAATGACTCAAGGTTAGGAAAAATAAGGCCCTTTGCTTGAGTGAATTTTTAATACAGAGGGTTTCACCTATTTATACAAGCAGTGTAGAGAGTTAATACATTTCAGTTCTAACTTCATAACAAAAGAAAACAACAATATAATTAATCTAACCAACTTAATGTTCATGCACCTCATTATATAAAACTAATCTAACCAACTTGATGTTCCAGCTCATTATAATCTGGTTATCTGTCCCTTGTTGCAAGATGAGTGCCCTCCTAGCATTGCTCAGGGAGATCGACACTTAATTACCGAGATATAGAAAGGGAAGATCGGCTTTTATATTGGTTACATTTGAAAATTCAGAAACATTAATGTTAAATGTTCTACTCATGTTGTAGGTTCAAAAATAAGATGACCCTTTTTTTTTTTGACATATCCACACAAAAGAGAGAGTAAGGGATTCAAACTAGTAACCTTCGCTTCATAAGACGTGGCCTCTAATCGATTAAGTTACCCCTTGGAGGACAAAATTAATATAGCTTTTAAAATCATTATTGGATCAAAATCTAATAGTAATCTATAAATCTAATGATGAATTTAAAATTCACAGTGATCAATTGTGAAGATACACAAGACGGAAATGGGAATGACATTTAATATTAATAGATATGATTTTATTGATGTTTCTTTCTATAGTAATAGCGGAGGAAAAAGTCATCCCTTTGATAAGCATTTCCATATCAAATTTGATATGAACAACAAATAAATAGGGGGAAAAACATTTGGTGTGCCATACTCATTTGGTCCGCCCAATCTATGGTATATCGATGATGGGCCGAGGTTGTGGCTAGACGGGCCCAAAAAAGATCCACGCGGCCTGACTTGCGAGTGGTCTTGGGCAGGGCCCTCCATAATTGGTAGGCGGTGAAGCCCAATCGAGTACACCAATAAGAGATAATAATGCTCACGTGAAAAGTTAATGAGATTAATCAAACGCCTCCAACAGACCACCGCCAAAAGGGCAGTGCAAATAATAGAGCAACGCGCGCGCGAAAGTTGATAAAACACCTCTAAACAAATAAAGTAATAAACCTTTCCGGTCCATTTGGATGGAACGGGATCTGATCCGTGTATTATCGGGAGTATTATTGTTCCAAAAAAAACAAATTATACAATAATAACCTGCATTAACAAGGATCAAACCCGGCCCCTTCAGTCCAGTCTAATTGGAAAGGATCTCGGTCTGTACAAGTTTATATATGTAAACATACATATTAATACTGTCTTTTTTTAATTTTTTTATTTCAAAATTAATTTTAAATTTTCCCAAATATATAACAACCGTTAAGTGCCCAGTCTTTCATTTTAAACCAAATCCCTGCAATTATGGTTATACTGCTTTTACCGGCTGTCAATCTCAGCTTTTGTTTTAATAACTCAGTCCGTGCTAATTATTTGAGCTTATTGTTGAGTTGCCCGCCCTTTTTTAGTGTTTTATTTAGTTTTTTTTCTCTCCTTTCCTGTTCCTTTATTTTATCTCAGAAAAAACAAAAAGTGAAAAAACAAAATCCCTGCAATTCACTGAAAAATGAAAAGAATCCTTGCATTAAAAGATTTCAGAACCCAAGCATAAAACAGAAGCTTTTATCCCAGTGGACCACTTGATCTGTCACCCCCCATCTCTCGCTCTCTCTCTCTCTCTCTTTCTCTAGTAATATAAGGAAACGAAATCCCGTTGGACCACCTTGTACGTCTAATTACTTATAATAGGGAGGCTTCTCATCGCCATTGCTATTATCATTCCCCTTTCCCTTTAAACCTTTTCTCTTACTTTATTATATTCTCTCTCTCCCTCTCTCTCTTTCTACTTTGATTTGAAAAGGTTTATGAAAATGAGTTTCTTGGTTTATATTAGCGCTCTGCCGCACACACTGCTTCTTCTTCTTCTTCTTCTTCTTCTTCTTGTTATTCATCACAAGGCAAATGCTGCAAGTGATGATCAGTGCGATTTGTTCACGGGGAGATGGGTGGTGGACAAATCGTACCCGCTTTACGATCCTGCTGCATGTCCCTTCATTGAGCGGGAGTTCAGCTGCCAGAAGAACGGCCGACGGGATCTGGATTACACCGAGTACAGATGGCAGCCCCTCCGCTGTAATCTACTTAGGTACGCCGTCCTTCTATCTTCTTCTTCACGTTTTTACTTTCTGTTTCTCATTGCTCGCTCCAAAAGTACTGTACCCTTTTTAATCTCCTGCTTAATTAGGATTAATTAAGTAGCATATGATTGTGATTAATTCTTAGAAGATATTAATTTGTGAGATATGTGTGTACTTCTGTCACGCACATGGACATCGAAACATTATATTATAATCTTAAGAAAACTTTACTTATCTCTCATGAACTTATACACATTTTACAAACACCTTTTTAATATTTGAAATTTTTTACTTTAATGTATTAAGTTTTTATTTCGTTCTAAATACTCTTTATCGGAAAAATGAGAAAAATGACTTTAATAATTTCATACCTCTCGGTTAAAATTTAGGAGAAAATTGAAAAATATTAAAGTTAGATACATTAAAATAAAAAATTTTAAATATTAAAAAAGTCTTTATAAAAAATGCGTAAGTTGACGGGTGACTGGAGTTTCTCGTATGATCTTTTAGGTGGATTTTGTGTGGTTGAATTATAAGCGACTTTAAGGACAAAGAAGTCAATGAGTCGACCCTTCACGTAATGAAACTACACTTGCATAATTTGGACACTATGGATGTTCATGTACAGCCCCAATATTATTATTAAATTTCAAAATCTTCCAAGTTAGGAAATATATCATTATCATTGAAAATGTTAGAATATATCTTTTTTGTCATATTAGTTTAATATTTTATCATATTAGGTTGATACTAAAATATTTTTTATTTAGGTTTTAATTGTAATCAAATCTCTAAGATATAATTACCATTAACTCTTAATTTAATTTGGACTCTATTTTAATAAGTATATTCCAAAAAAATAAAAATAAAAAAGGTTTTATATAAGAGAAATCACGTGAACTAGAATATAATTTTTTTTTTTCCAGCACATATATATAATTGAGCGATCACATGATGATATGTTGGAGTATAATGTTTGACGGCACAAAGTGAACCATGTCGGCCTCCAGTTGTCCGTCACTTGTTTCCGCACGGCACATTATTCATTCATTAGTTTTTTTTGTAAACTATTCATTCATTAGTTTGAGCTGAGAAAAAGTTGAGCGGTTTTTGGGTTTTTATAGAATACGGTTGAGTTAAATGTAATCATGACATTCTCTTTTGGCCAACGGTGACGATTGACGAGGCTGTTCTTTCACCGCCCAAAAAAAATAAAAAATCAGCCACTAAGTTGTGACGTATTTCCAATTTGGGCCCCTGACTTTTTCGTTTTCTCCCCATAGGTCCCTGACTTTTGTTCTTTTTCTTTTTTATTTTCAGGCGGAAAGTGTGTAGTTTTTACCTTTTTTTGTTTAGCACAATATGAACGGTTTTTTAACAAATTCAAGGAAAGACACTTTTGAGTAATCTTGCTATTTGGATTATTATTGATTTAGACAGCATTTGTTAAAAGGACGGAAATTTCTGTCCAACAACTACTGTAGAGGAAATAGAGAAGGGCTAGAAAGCTAAATAAATGAACTTAAAAAAAAAAAATTCAAACTAATGTGACAGACCTTGAGTCGTAGACAAGGGAAAGAGAATTGTATTTTTTTAATTTAAAAACCATTGTTACATTAGTTTTGAAATTTTTTTAGGTTTATTTGTTTGAATTTCTAGCACTTCTCAGAGAGAATATTTTTCAACCCTTTTTTTTTTTGAAATAATTCTTCAACCCATTTAAAATAATGTTAAATATCTATAAACATTTAAAACGCATATTAAATTTTTAAGATCATTAATATCAGTTTACTAACTTAGACTTAAATATTTATAAACATTTACCACTATTTTAAATTGATTTGATGATATTTCCTTGTTTTGGAGATAATTTTTGTCCTTCTTAAAAGCTTCTAACCCAAATAGGTGACAAGACAATTATAAATTTTTTATGAATGGTAGCCTGTATCACAATTACTTCCCCCAATTATAAGCAATTTCGGAGATCCCCAAGTCCTAGGTTTCACCATTTCTTATCAATTATAGCTTCAACTAAACAACTTTTTTGTTGGTTTTTGTAGATTTAATGGTAAAGATTTTTTGGAAAGATTTCGAGGGAAGAGCATAATGTTTGTGGGAGATTCGCTAAGCAGAAACCAGTGGCAATCGTTGACATGCTTGCTTCATGCTGCCGCCCGATGCTAAATACGAATTAACAAGACAAGAAGACATTTCCATTTTACATTCACGGTATGCCATTTTCACTACTGTTTTTCCCCTACTTAATGCCAACAAAATCACAAGAAAATTCTTTTTATAAAATCTTTAAGTTCGAATATAAAAGCTTCTAAGCTAACTACCAACACTTAAAAATAAATAAATCATTAATGCATGTTTAGATTATTATTCTAAATCGATTGTGGAAGAAGCTAGTGGTTAGTTAATAAGTATAAGAAAATCTTACATCTTGAATTAACTTTTGAGATTAAAGAAGTCTAAGATCACCCAACAACACTAACATTAGAGTTGTTGATTACAAAGCTCAACCAACAATCTACAAGAAGAGAATTCATTGCTATTGACTTAGTTCAATGTGAAAGATTGTAAGTTATTCCATATCTTTGAATTAGTGTC
Source organism: Carpinus viminea (assembly GCA_013348765.1). Taxonomy (NCBI): domain Eukaryota; kingdom Viridiplantae; phylum Streptophyta; class Magnoliopsida; order Fagales; family Betulaceae; genus Carpinus; species Carpinus viminea. The sequence continues at coordinate 30,869,049 of CP054672.1, read as the reverse complement.
ACTTTATGTGTAAAAAAGTCTTTTCTTAAACTAACTTTTGAGGTTAAAAAGTTCAAAACCAACAATGCCTCACTCTAAAAACAACAAAATTATATAGAAAATATTTGTCAAAACATAATATGAGATATTTTCACACTTTTTCTGCATACCCATGACTATTTTTCAATGCTTCATTCTCATTCTTTCATTATTTTTATTTAAAAAAAATTAAATTAAATCCGTAAAGTCATGCGTAAAATTTGATGGTAATTTTAATAAATAAAGAATAAATGAAAAGATGACATGGACATCATTCTTAGATCAAATATTTAAATATTGATTTGTTAAAATTTAATTGTGATTTTTAGTGTCAAATTAAGTAGAGTACAAGTAGAAGTATGAGTAGCATTTTTCCTTGAATTATAGGCAATTTGCAATGCCTTCAAAATTTTCAATTTCAATAATTATTGTCATTTTCAATTTAAGAAAAAAAAAAGATAATTATCTTTTCTCCATATGCTGCCAATTTTTCTGTCTGATTCTATTATTCTATTATTTTCTTCCCAAAACTTTTCTTCTATATGTCAAACTTGTTAAAAAAATAAAAAATGACCTAAATACCTTAACTTCATAAACAAAAATTACATATTATACCTTGAATTAAACAAATTAAAAAATATATATTATTAATTTATATACATATTATATATAAAATATTTTTAAAATAAAAAAAAATATTAAAAAAAATTTTGAGGGTTTGCATTTTTTTTTTAAAAAAAATATTTTATAAATTTATATTTTTTTTGTTTGAATTTTTTATTTGGGGGTATTTTTTACTTTTAATGAGATTTAATATCTAAAAGAGAATATTTCATCTAATTTAACAAGTTTGATTAATGAAATGAGATTTTGGGAAGAAAATAATTGTTTGATAAAGTTGAATAATAAGGTTAACAGTTCATAAAAGAAATTAATAATATATTATAGTAGATAAGAAAAAAAATAATTATAAATATATATATATATATATATAAAATTTTTAAAAAACAACCATCCAAGTTGCAAGTTGAAGGTGCAATCATAAGTGACTGACCTCTGCGCCACCTTTCCCTGTTCACCCATATAATTTGGTTTCAATTACCACCCACCATTCAAGTGACAACCACCTCCCCAATTATATATATTAAAGAAAGACAAGGCAATCACCCTCGCTCCATGTTAGCTTTCTGCCAGCCTGACAAGGCATCAGTCAGGAATCCAACTGTCACCCCTTTTTCTCAAATTTTTTGTTTGGTTTGGTTGGTAGATGGACTTATATATTGGTTATGTTCTGTCCGCAAGGAGATGGATTTGAGAAAAAGTAGATCGGTATTGGAACAAATTTAATTAAGGTGAGAAAAAAAGTAAGAATATTTTATATAAAATGTAAAAAAATTTATTTTGTGATATTTTTTATTTAAATAATAATAAAAAGTAATTAATGTGATATAAAAAATAAGAATATGAAAATTTTTTTTGAGGAATTTTTTTTGAATTTTTGGGTCTTGTCCAGCCCATTTTATTGCCAAACACAGCCCTTAAACTTCATTAAAATAAAAAATATAAAAGTAATTTATTATTATTATTTTATTTTATTTTATTTTGACGTTAAATTAATATTACAGGATTATGGAGTGAAAGTGATGCTTGATCGGAACGTGTATTTAGTGGACGTTGTACGAGAAAAAGTTGGTCGGGTCTTGAAGCTTGATTCCATTGAGGGAGGCAAGCTGTGGAAAAACATCGACATGCTCATCTTCAACACGTGGCACTGGTGGAACCGAAGGGGGCCTTCTCAACCGTACGATCCCATGTTATAATAATTAATTGAATTTTCTTTTTTCTTTTTTCTATTTTGAGAAAAAAAAAAGAGTTAATTAATTAATTAATTAATTAAAATTGATTTTAATTCAGATGGGATTACATCCAAGTAGGAAGACAGATAATGAAGGACATGGACCGTATGGTTGCTTTTGAGAGGGCACTCGCAACATGGGCCGGGTGGGTGGATTCGAACATTGATCCTGCCAAGACTCGGGTTTTCTTCCAAGGAATTTCCCCTTCCCATTACAAGTAAGCCAAGCTCTCTCTTCCCATTATCTTAACTACACTGTTTTTCTTTCCCTTTGCACCTAACTTGCAGCTGTTTACCTTAATTTGGGAAGTTATTGGTCTTAGGTCCGTTTGCGTTTGCGATTTGCGATTTTAAAACGTGTAATATGAAAATGCTATTTTTAAAATGTAATTAAGCATTTGAAAAAACATTTCCTTTTAATTTATGTTTACCTGTACTAATTTGGCTGTATTAGAGCTTATCGTTAGGTTGCCTAACCTTACTTTTGTGTTTTGTTTTGTTGTATTAGAGAATAAAGGATGGATATTCTTTATGGGCATGTTTGAAATTGCGTTGAAAAATAGAGTTTTTAAAGTCGAACAGAAATTTTTTATAAATGTTTTTCTCAAAAATGCGTTTTGATCGTAAGAGCGAAAAAAAACTCAAAGTAGTACTTGAATTTATTTTTTTATCAAACTTGTCAACTTTTTGTTTGACATAACTTTTTAAATATTAAAAATACTTGTTTAAGCTTTCTAAGTAATTTCTTCCAAGGAATTTCCTCTTCCCATTACAAGTAAGCTAAGCTCTCTCTTCGTATTATCTTAACGGCATTGTTTTTCTTTCCCTTTGAGCCTAACTTGCAACTGCCTACCTTAATTTTGAAGTTATTGTTAGCATTATCTTAACTGCACTGTTTTTCTTTCCCTTTGCACCTAACTTGCAACTGTCTACCTTAATTTTGAAGTTATTGTTAGGGTCGTTTGGTTTCCGATTTAAAAACGTGTAATATCAAAAATGTTATTTGTAAAAATGCAATTAAGTGTTTGGATCATATTTCCTTTTAATTTATGTTTACCCATATTAAGGGCCTATTTGGAAGTGCGATTTCAATAAATACGATTTTAAATATTGCATTTTTAAAAATTGTGTTTTAGAAATTACTATTTTTTAAAATCGCATAAGCTTTTGGTAAAATATGTTAAGAAATATTTTTTTATTAATTGAGTGTTTGGATAACATTAGCATATAATTGCGGTTTCATAACTAAAGAGGTAAATATTGCCCCCAAACTTTTTTTTTTTTAAGTAAAATCGTGACTTTGGTTTAAATTCTCACTTTTTCAATTAAGTATCATCTAGTCAACTTATTGAAATTGTGGATTTTCCCAACACTCCAAAATTTGCATTTTTAAAATCGCAATTCTAACACTCTAAAATTACGATTTGGTTTAAAATCGCAGATTATTTCTTTAAAAATGCACTCTCAAATGGACCATAATTAGGTTGTATTAGAGCTTATTGTTAGGTTGCCCCAACCTTATTTTTGTGTTTCATTTTGTTGTATTAGAGAATAAAGGATGAATATTCTCTATATATGCGCATGTTTGGAATTTCGTTGAAAAATAGAGTAAAGACAAACAGAGATTTTTTATAAATGTTTTTCTCAAAAATGCATTTTGATCGTAAGAGTGAAAAAAAGTCAAAGTAGTACTTTTGAATTTTTTTTTTTTTTTCAAACTTGTCAACTTTTTGTTTGGCATAGCTTTTTAAGTACTAAAAGTTCTTTATAAATTTCTTAATACAGTCTCAAGCATGCTCTAAAGTTAAACTATCTTCCTCCAAAGAAAAATTAACGTATATAGCTAATGAATTACATTAATCAAAAGCTACTTGATTAGGAAAATCTATTAACTACAAAAATAATCGATATATATATTATACGAACTCTCACAATGCTTTGCGTATATCTATACTATAGTGGCAGCCTATGGAATGAGCCAAGTGCAAAGAGCTGCGTGGGGCAGAAGCAGCCATTGTTAGGGTCAAGATATCCTGGAGGTTTGCCACCGGCTGTTGGCGTCCTCAAGGGTGCATTGAGCAAGATCACAAAGCCTGTCAAATTGCTTGATGTAACTCTTCTCTCCCTACTGCGTAAAGATGGCCATCCTTCTATTTACCTCGGCTGACCCGACCGGAATGGACTGCAGCCATTGGTGTCTTGCCGGTGTTCCTGATACTTGGAACCACATTCTTTACAATCTTATTCTTTGAACAATATTCATGGATTTTACGTTGAAAATTGGATGCATTTTTTCAAGCTATTCATTGAAGGTTCCCTATTTCATACACCACTCGTTAGACTTTAATAGATTGGATGTTTGAATAAATGTAAGCAACTCAAATGATATAAATTCTTCCCACTTCAAGTACCCTTTATCTTTGCTGATTTCTGGAGTTATATATATATCACTTCAACAAATTAAATATATATCTAGTTATTCTACTTTGTTACTATTTCAAAAGTGTGCTCCACGTTCCCAAGTTTATGTATATCTTTGAATATCTCAGATTTTAGTAATATGCATTGTCTGTAAATTAGACTTATAACTCTTTTACAATTTGCTAACAAGTGGTAGCATGATATTAGAGTCACATTAACTATCAAAATAATTTGTAATATTCTTCGATCACATGCTAACACATCAACCATTAAAAAAAAATTCCTTCAACAAGAAGAAGATAATGGCTTCGAAATGCTCGAAAAAAGAAAAAAATCCATAGCCATTCATAGTAGCACATGGGCTAGGTCGTGGTGGGGAAGCTTGCGATTTCCCATAATTTGTTGACTCTTTGGCCCATAGCCGTGGGCTTTGGCTCGATTCGATCTTGTCTCGTCCGCTGGATGGGATTGCCCCATGTGGGCTAGCAGTCAAAAATTAACTCTCGACAATTTTTATTTATTATTTTTAAAAAAAAAATTCTTGATTCATTACATCTCACAAATGAAAATATTTTATGTCAAATCATTTAATCCAAAAATAACGGTAAAATTTTTGACAGAGTTATCCTTCAATTTTAAAAATTAAAAGCATTCCAAGACAAACAATCAGAACATTTCCTAATAAATAATAATATTACAATTTTCATCATTGATTTTTAACTGATTAGGATCCCTAGCAATATTGTCAAAATTGCCCATCAATTTTTTCTCAAATCCTGACCATCTAATGTCATTCAACAGCCACCAATCTGTCACGTATCCCACTAAAAATTACTAATAAAATATTATTTATTTTTTAAAAAGAAAATATAAAACAAAATATTAAAAAATTGGGTGGCTAGCCACTCCATTCCGCCACCCCCAAGGGCTAGTTGGGGGTGGCCGATCCTATGGGAGTGTGGCTTTGGCCACCCGGGACGGTTGGGGTGGCTAAACCACCCCCTAAGGCCACAGGGGTGGCTTCAGCCACCCCCATGGCTCAGTTGGGGTGGCCAGCCACCCAATTTCTTAATTTTAATATTTTCTTTTTAAAAAATAAATAATATTTTATTATGTATCTTTAAGTGGGATATGTGCGATTTAACTATTGAATGCATTGGATAGCCAAGATTTAAGAAAAATTGATGGACAATTGATAGTATTGTTAGAATCCCAATCCATTTTAATGGCCAGTATAAATGCGATATGATGATTTTTTTACATAAATATGGCGATAGTTAGTTATATATATATATATAAATGCTGATATTTTACGTGTAGACTAGTAGTTGCTAAACATGCCAAAAACAGAGTAAGGCCATAGCGGCCAAGTTGCTGCCGACAAACCTTACAAGACAACATATTTTCTGCTACACTTATTTCTTTTGTATTGTCTATCCACTATGAACCTGATCATGGCAGGAAAAAGGCCTTCCCTTAGAAGGGATATATATATTCATCTAAAAAAGGGATATATAGCATGTAAAATAACTATATATGAGCCCAGAAACAAAATTTCAAAATAAAAAACAAGCAAAAGATAAAAACTCTTTGAAAGTGTTGTGTTCAGTAGTGTTCTTTAGTACGCAAAAACACTTTTTTTTTTTTTGTTGATGCAAAAATAATTAGTGACCACCCATGTTTAGTCCTCGATTCAAGATTTCAGAAAGAAAACCAAAGTCCGTGTAGCATGCCGCAAAAGGGGTAGGGATCGAATGGCGATACTACCTCTAATACTTAGGTCAGTAACTAAGTAAACTATATAAATATACAAATTAGGGCATGAGAACATACTTGGTTTCTTGCCTTTAATTAGCCAACCTTATGTAAATGTAGTCTTGGTTTGATTGGACGCCCTGGTAAGCAAGAATCTTAGTAAATTAGGCCATATATATATATATATATATATATATATATATATATATTTCTTTTCCTTTTTCTGATGAGTCAAAAATTAGGCTTGAGTTGTATGCATATAAGGCGGGTTGTTTATCTTGTCGGTCGAGAATATAAACCTCAATTTCAGTAGTCCCTCATTCTCTTGAGCTACTTGTGTAGGTCAGGCCACACGTAACCAAAGGAGGTCCCAACAACAACCCTATCAACAGAAAAGAAAAGAGCAAAGATCATAAGTTTCTTTGTCTTCAAGTGAGCCCAAATAGAGATACATTACCTAACATACTAACGTCTTTTTCATGCATAACTGTCTTCACTCTTCAACATCACGCTATATTTCTGCGCCCGTCATCCCTCACCTTCTCACACACACAGAAACAATGGGGCAGAAACTTCAAAGCTTTTGCTCATTTGCTTTTGCTGTTTTGCTTATCATTTCTTGCCTTCATGACCAAAGCAACGCCGAAGCGGGGGAGTTTAGAAACTTGGGTTCGGATGCTGGATGTGATTTCTACCAGGGAAGTTGGATTTATGATCTTTCTTATCCTCTGTACAACTCAGCAGCCTGCCCGTTCATCGAGAAGGCATTTGATTGCCGGAAAAATGGACGGCCTGATGACGTTTATCTCAAATATAGATGGAAGCCTCGCGGCTGTGCATTGCCAAGGTACGTACGTACGTACAGTCCCATGTGATAAAGCATTACTCATTATTGAATTTGGATGGATTATTAATTATTATATTTTAGATTCAACGATAATTTTCGATTTCACGTTCATGATTCTCTTTTAAGTGTCTCGTGTTTTAGCCACCAATGCATGAGAACATCATTATAAGATTTCTGATCATTTAGTATTATGTACTGTCGTCTGTCGTATAGATTTAATGGCCAGGATTTGTTGAGAAGGTTAAAGGGGAAGAAGATATTATTCGTAGGGGACTCTCTAAGCCTCAACCAATGGCAATCTCTCACATGCATGCTACATGTGTCGGTGCCCAAAACAAACTTCACTCTCAACAGAAAAGGCGGTCTCTCCACGTTTGCTTTCCAGGTACTTTTCTTCATCAAATTGGATATATTCAACTAATTATTTTTTTGGATGAATAAATAATATTAATTGGCTTCAACTAATTTTCCACCGAAAAATGGAGCGATTATTCCATTTTGTTTACTTAATTAATTCGTTTACAAGCATTTGGTTTCGAAAGCATTCGATTACCAAACCTCTTGGAGACAAACCGAAGCTCAAATTGACTACATCTTGCTCTTATTTTGTATAATATTTACCGTACAAAAGACTCTTATGAGAATTGTGGTACGTATATATATATATATGGTCCATCAAACCTAATTACAACCAATCTTAAAAGCATAAATAAAAGAAAACTGTACTTACAATTTCTGATCTTTCATCACTTTTTCAATTATACTCTTAAACTTTAAAATATGTCAATTTGGCGTTATCATCTTTCAAAAGTTCAACCATCTCCTCCAAATTCAATGTATTTTTGTAATTTTATAAAGCATCTTAAGAGTATATATATTGGGGATTTCACTCATCAATTTTGACACAATGATTGCAAACTTCTAAAAAATTGTAACTCTAAATGAACACTTTTTTAAGTTTAATATATATATATATATATATATATATATATAGGAGAGTTTTAGATAGGAGAAGCTAAAAACTTGACACGTGGCATTTAAAACTGAGCAATTAAACTTGACACACGTGGCGTTTAAAACTAATAGGAGAGTTTTAAACAAGCAGAGGCTAAGAGCTTGACATGTGGCATTTTATTTTGCTGATAAGTCATCATTTTAAATGAAACTATGCATTTAAATTTGCAAATAAAAAAAACCCATTTTAAATGAAACCGTGGATCACATCACTTCATCAAATCCTTCATATCTTTCACCCTTGTTATCAAATCTCAACCGCCATAAAAAACTGCAAACTATATATACCTGTTTGTAAATGTTACTTGAATTATTGGGTTGAATACAAGATTAGTCAATCACTTTCCCCTTCTTCAGAGCCATCAAAAACTATAAATTATATATAACCCTTTCTAAAGGGTACATGATTATTGTCCCATGCTTCAAATCTGCCTTTAATTAGATTTGTCAAAACTTGAATCAGCAAACATCAACATCGATCCTCTAAAACTCCATTGCCTCTACACCAAGTAAGTTCGATTTGTCAAAACTTGAATCGCAAACATCAACATCGATCCTCTAAAACTCCATTGCCTCTACACCAAGTAAGTTTAATGTGTTTTGGAATTATTTTATAATAAGTTTCATGTTCTATCTGCCAAGGACAGATCTAGAAGACTACACGGGGGGACCAACCTTTGTTCTTTTTTCATGGGGGGAGACCAATATAATTTTTTTTTTTTACAGCTAATTTTTTTTTTTTTTCAGAATTGGGGGGGCCTCCTGTCCCCCCCTCCGTCCGTCTTTATAAAAATATCAAGTTCTTAACCTCTAAAACTATCTATCGTTTCCGTCTTGCCTTATGTTTTAGATTTCTCTTTTGTTCTTTCTAAATTTATTTAATAAGCTCTTCTCTGATTATTTCTTTGTTATTTTACAATATCAAAAATAAAAATAAAATAAAAGCTTCCAATCAAACCTTTCTATTATTAGAATACGAAAAAAGGAATTAAAAAAATGGCGTATACCCACCTAAACTTTCTTCGAAACATCCTACTGCCATCTCAAGTTTTGGTTTGAAGATGACTTTAGCCTTTGGGATCTTTCTGCAGTTTCAATGGGGTTTCTCTCTTGATTATTTCAGTTTTAATTTCCATCGCTTCTCTAGTATTCCCCTCAATGCGGTTCATCTAATTGTTGGTCTTTTATAATGGTTTAATGGAATCCAAATTCAAGTGGCAAATTGCATATGGTTCACTTTAATCAACGTGGCTTTCTCCTAAGATTAGTTTCATGTTTTATGATGCTTTTGGTTGATATATATATTATTTTCTTCTTATCACGGAATCATACACAGTGAAGTAATTTTTTTGTTAGGATATTCTTAGAATTATTTTCTATTATATTAGCATTTTCAAATTTCATTTTGTATCCTTATATATTATTTTTATTCAAATTGATTATTCTAGAGTATTTTCTTTTGGTTTACGTTGTTATTTTTTGAGGTTTTTTTTTTTTTTTTTTTTTTGCATAATGCACACTTTTGATCGTTAGGAATATTTATAAGACCCATTTAAATACTTATAAGATTGTTAAAATTGAAGTTTTATATTAAGTATTTTTGAAATTTTGTTTTGAATGGTTATATAGTCAAGACATATGGTTTCAAAGTAACATAATGTTAGTAGTATAAGTTAGGGTTTTTTTTTTCTCTCTCTAATAGTTCATGCTAGATTTTTCTATTCATGCCTTTGTTTTAGGTCCTCCAATATTCTTGCCACGTTTTTAGTTGATGAGAAGAAAGTTCAATTACTAAAAGAAAGGATTGTTGAGATATGATTTTTAAATTTATTTAATATAAGGGATTATGGTGTTAAGTAAAGAAGGGGAATATGGTTCAAAGTGATCTTATAAATATTTTTCATTTTTAATGGCCAATGAGTTAATTGAGTGAAGAAAATAAATTTGTTATTGATAATCTTTTACAAACTGTTCTTTTCAATTGTTTCACAACCTTCTAAAATTTCACTCTATCTACATCGAATAAGTTTATTTTATCTATTTTCAAAATTTAATTACCTTTTGAGACTACCAATTATATCTCCATCAATCCTTGCTTTTTGTTTATTGAATTTCATTGAAATATTTTTATTTTAGATTCCTTTTAGATTCTTTTTTCAAATACGTTTATTTTAGGCCAGATATGGGTGTTTTGAATTAATATTAGGGGAATTGAAAAAATGGGCGTTAATGGCATTGAATTGAGTACTTTTGTTTGGTTTACAAGTGGGTTCTTAACTTTGGATGGTTGGTTTCTATTTTCACATAATATTTATCTCTCTGTTTCTTTCATTGCCAACCACTATATAACAACGTATTCTCCTCGGGAAAAAAAAAATGATGGATTATTCTATGCTAGTGAGAACAAACGTTTCAGAACTAGATTTTTTTTTCGAGTATTTTAATTTTCAAAGCGAAGCATGCATGTTACCACATTGAGTTCATGAAAATCATGGATGCCATTTGTGGTTGCAATAAAGCCTTTTGAGCAACCCATGCGGTAAATGGAGTTTATTCTACAAATGAAAAAAAAAAAAAAAAAAAAAATTTAGTTTAAATTGTGTTTATTATGTTTATAAATTGCCACTTCCTGTGCGCATTTATTTAAGTTTATTATGATATTTAGTCAACAGCAGTTGTTTAAATTTCAATTATTTTTATTATGTTTACAAATTGCCATTGTTCAATGTTATTGTTTATGTTAACTGTCATTCACTTATTATTTCGATTTATTGTTATTATTTTGATAAGTCTATTTGAAAACACGTTTTATTGGTTATAGTTCAAAAATTTCCATGCAAACTCCAAATTAAAAATGGCTCAATTCTCAAATCCCAAAACATTTTACAACAGTTGGCTAGAAAAATCATTTTGTTAGAATATTCATTTGGGATTTTCAGCAATTTCTACATGGTGTTTTTCACTTCATTATCTCAACATTATTTTGAATCACTTTTGTTTTCCTGTAGGTGTCCACAAAATTATGGTCCATTGAAAACAACAAATTAAATGGATTTCATCACGCTTTTTGTTGTTCAATTCAATGGGGTTCAAAATTATGGCCTTTTATAATGCGGTTAAATGTAAGCCAAAATAAATTGCCAATTTTCACGGATGAAATATGACTATATATAATTGTCTAAATTTCTAAATTCAAGGTCTACTTTCCATTTAGTTTGATAACAATTGTCTCTTCCTATTAATTAGAGAAAATAAATAAATAAAATTTCCTCTTCCTATTCATTCCTCATAAACACTAACCAGTCGCTTTTCTATGCTACGTATTTTTGGCATAAGAAAAAAGTGTTGTAGAGGGAAAGGAAATTTAATTGAAATTATTAGTATTTTTCTTAGAAGTAAGAAGTTAAAATAAACAATGCTAAATTTTTTAAACAAAGTATAGAATGATATTTGTCTTTTATTTATGCATGATTTAGGAATAAAGTTCTCTCTTTGAAATTAAGTATCTTAAATAAAATTATTTTGGAAAGACAAAGATGATGGACAAAATCAAATCATGATCTTTTTTAGTGTTGTATTATAACAGTTTTTTGCACTTTTAATTTTGATTATTAGTTTCAATTTGTGATTCTTTTTTATTTTTTAAAATATATAAATTATTTTATGTTTTGTAGAAATTGTATATATATATATAACTGTTGGTATTCAAGCTTTAAGTCAATTAGCTAATTGGTTTTCACAATCTCTTTTTTAATACAGGTTTCTTACATTTTTCATAAATAATATAAACAATTTGAGCATTTGTTTCCTTTATTAACTAGAAAAAATAAACTTGAGGTAAACATTTATGCAAAAATTATTATTTTTTTCCATTTTTCACTTTGTTTTTTAAAAAATAAAAAGGTAAAAGTTGCAAAAAAGCCTTTAACATTTTCCAAATTATTTTATGTTTTGTAGAAATTGTATATATATATATATATAACTGTTGGTATTCAAGCTTTAAGTCAACTTTATACATGTATATGATTACGACCTTTCTACGACAATGAGATATGACTCTTCACCAATTAAAGCCATGCATCATTATGCATGCATATATATTAATTATGATCGAATTAGGTAAACTCGGAATAAATCCCACAATGAGTAACACTAAAGTAACCCCAATAAGATAAATCACACTAAAATCCCATTATAGCTTCAATTTCCGATCCATATTGAGGATTTTTGACGAATTATGAAGTTAATTACTCTGTGGTAGGCCGAGAAAACTCTTTGCTTCTTATTAACAAGCGTACGGTTTTTGCTCTCAAGTGTTATGTCGGATTCAGATCCGGACCCGCGAACCTACTTCAATCATGGGTCACACTAAGGCAACCCCACTAAGATAAATCACAACATGGACATCAACAATCTTCATGTCTCATTTTTGGTGTTTCCAACTGTATATGTTTATGTAGAATATATATATGATTTGGATGGATGTTTCAGGAGTACGGAATTTCGGTGATGTATTCTCGCAATGCATTTCTAGTTGATCTAGTACAAGAAAAGATTGGGACAGTTCTAAAGCTCGACTCTATTGGCAATGGACATGAATGGAAAGGATATGACATGCTCATCTTCAACACCTGGCATTGGTGGCTCCATAAAGGACGCAAACAACTGTAAGATCGATCGAACAGTTAATAGTAACCTTTTCGTTATGGACCGAACTTTCTTACAAATTAGGTTTCAAAAAAAAAAAAAAAAATGTTACAAACGAACCTCCAAAAATGATGGGCATCCCTTGATTAGCACCAAATACATATTGTTTTAATAGCATTTGCTTAATTCTCACGTGCTTAAAAGATACATAAAATTGGTTTGGATCTTCAAACATGTGCTAATTTAATATGGGTTATTTCAAAATTGCAGTTGGGACTACGTTGAAGAAGGAGGCATGATACGGAAAGATATGAATCGTCTGGTTGCTTTTATGAAGGCACTAACAACTTGGACAAAGTGGGTGAACAATAACGTTGATCCTAAGATCACCAAAGTCTTCTTTCAAGGAATTTCTCCCACCCATTACACGTAAGAGTGTTATTTCAATGCTTATTCTAACAGTTTAAGTTAATATGTAACTCTTTTTCGTCTTCAATTGACGATAAAATAGTAGTTTGAGGTTGGGGGATCCGGAATATGTACTTTAATTTTCTAAAAAAATTAATATTGCCTTTGTGATCGATGGAGCAGTGGTGAAGACTGGAATGAGTCAAATTCTACAACCTGCAGTGGAGAAACGCACCCGTTGAGTGGTTCGACGTATCCAGGGGTTCGCCGGTGGCGAGAGATGTGTTAAAGCATGTGCTGAGAAAAGTTTCAGGTGCTGTGACATTGCTGGACGTGACTACATTGTCGCAAATGAGAAAAGACGGACACCCTTCTATTTATGGGTTCGAAGGCAAAGGGAAACGATTGCAGCCATTGGTGTCTTCCTGGTGTCCCTGATACGTGGAATCAACTCCTATACGCAATTCTTGTTAGACAAGGAGGTTCAAGAAATTAAAACCAATTAATCTTGTATACTTTTGTTGTCTTTTCTATGTGGTTTGAATTTGAATTTGATTGGTGGTTTAAATAGGCATTCAGAATCATAGGAAATTAACAAATGAATTATATGTTGGAAAACAGCTTTGTATGGGAGTATTTATCCATTTAGTTACAGTATGGGATTTTCCCAATATTTGATTTTTCTTTCTGTGTAATGGCTTCTGGTTTTATGCAGTTAACAAGAGACAGAAAATACAAGATAAGAATACATTTGAATTCTAAACTGATCTAATGATCTTCTATAACCTGTGGCTGAGTTACTATCTTCATCTTTTGTAATGTAATTTGATTGAATGTAATCACCTCTGTTTTGGATAATATCAACTCCTCTGTTTTGAATATTATCAATCTATCTTCTAAGTGTTGTGCTTTAACTGAATCTGCTGCCTTATCTTGAGTTGAATGTTGAGCCATAGTAATAGTACCTGATAGGATAGTGACTTTAACAAAAAGTTGTACATGTCATTACATTATAAAAATAAAACAAAACAAAAAGAAAAACATCACCGGCTGGTCGGCGGTCACAGTTGGGCCATCAAAAAAGCGAGACAGTCTTCAAATGATCAACCTATTCATAACAAGGCATTGATGACAAAGGAGGAAGGTGTTGGCCTGGGAAGAAGGAGAAGAATAAGACATTAATTATTGGGTGAGCCAAAATGGAGCTAGTCATCGGGTGTTGGAGTTTCTCAGAACTGTTCCTGGAATTTGGGAAAATTCTGTAACTAAGGGATATTGCTAGGAGATTCTTGAGGTATGATGTTGGAACTGGGGAACATATTCATCTTTGGTTGGATTGGTGGCATCCAGTGGCAGTTTTGTTCGAAAAATTTGGTTTTAAGGCTGTTTATGATGCTCATAGTACTTTGGAAGCCAAGCTCTCTTTTGTTATTCAGAATGGTAATTGGTTTTGGAGGCCTGCTAGATCAGAGGCTTTGGTGGAGATTCAAGCCGGAGTATATGAAGTTGGTTTTGGTTCTTGTGATAAGCCTATTTGAGGTGCTTCAAGGTAAAAAGTTTATGTTTGTTCTGAAACTTGGGAGGCTCTTAGGGTGAAAAATGAGGAGGTTTTGTGGTGTAAAAATGTCTGGTTTCCTCTTTCTATTTCCAAGCAAGCTTTTGTTCTTTGGCTAACTATGAGAGATAGGCTTACCACAGGGGAAAGGCTACTGAAATGGGGATATCAAGATAATGTTCAATGTCGGTTTTGTCATCATCAGTTGGAAACTAGAAATCACTTGTTTTTTTATTGCAGTTTTAGTTTTAGAATCTGAAATTTTTGTATGATAAGATGTAGAGCTGCAAATATTTCTACTTACTAGAAATGAGTTTATCCATGCTGGACATCCTTGCTCAGATGAACAGATTTAAAAAAGATTGTATGGGAGGTTAGAACTCAAATTGTAGGGAAAGGAAAGTTTCCTAGTACTCGTGAGAACATTCTTCTTTGTTCTCTGTGGAATTTGCATGCAAAATCCTTGTTTAGTTATTGGTCTCCATTGTGCTGTTTCTTTTTTTGGTTTTTGTTGTTGTTTTCCTTGAGTCTTGTTTAGACTTGTCTTGGTTCTGGATGTTTTAGCTGCTGTAAGTTCAGGTTTTGTTTTGGCCTTTTCAAAAGGCTTGTAAGGAGGTTTAAGGTGGTGTATGCTTTTGTTTGAGCTTAATGAAATCTCTGATTCATCCAAAAAAAAAAAAAAAATCAGCGTTAATGCTCCGTTAATTAAGCTATCTTTATGACATGGCAATATTTAGGCCTTAGATTTTTTTTATTATTATTTTTAGTGTTAAAATCTCCATAGCCATTCATAGTAGCACATGGGCAGGTCGTGGTGGGAAGCTTGCGACTTCCCATAATTTGTTGACTTTTCGGCCCATAGCCGTGGGCCGTGGCTTGATTCGATCTTGCCTCGTCCGCTAGATGGGATTGCCCCATGTGGGCTAGCAGTCAAAAATTAATCCACAATTTTATTTATTATTTTTAAAAAAATTCTTGATTCATTACATCTCACAAGTGAAAATATTTTATGTCATATCATTTAAATCAAAAATAACGGTAAAAAATTTGACAGAGTTATCCTACAAATTTAAAAATCAGAAGGATTCCAAGATAAACGATCAAAACATTTCCTAAAAAATAATAATATTATAATTTTCATAGTTGATTTTCAACGGATTGGGATCCCGGCAATATTGTCAAAATTGCTCATCAGTTTTTTCTTAAATCTTGACCATCCAATGTCAACCAACAGCCACCAATCTGCACGTGTCTCACTAAATATTAATAATAAAATATTATTTATTAAAAAGAAAATATAAATCAAAATATTAAAAAATTGGGACTGCCGACCACCCTAACTAAGACATGGGGGCTTTCCGCCACCCCCATGGCCTTAGGGGGTGGTTCGGCCACCTCTCATGGCCAAAACTCAAAAATACCCAAAAATAGTATTTTTGAGTTTTGGCCATGGGAGGTGGCCGAACCACCCCCTATGGCCATGGGGGTGCCGAAGCCACCCCCACCCGGCCCTTAAGGGTGGCTTTAGTCACTGGGGGTGGCTACAGCCAGCCCCTCCGCCACCCCCACGGCTCAATTGAGGTGGCCAATCACCCAGTTTCTTAATTTTAATATTTTAATATTTTGTTTTATATTTTTTAAAAAATAAATAAATAATATTTTATTATTTATCTTTAGTGGGATACATGGTGGATTGGTAGCTATTGGATGGCCAGAATTTGAGAAAAAATTGATGGACAATTTTGACAGTATTACTAGGGATCCCAATCCATTCTTAACAGTCAGTATAGATGCAATGTGATGATTTTTTTTTGACAGAAATATGGTGATAGAGTTATATATATATATATATATATATATATATATATATATATATGTATATGTAGCGGCGCGGGGTGGGGGTGATATTTTACGTGTAGTACGTAGTTGCTAAACATGCCAAAAACAGAGTAAGGCCGTAGCGGCCAAGTTGCTGCCGACAAACCTTGCAAGACTACATATTTTCTGCTACATTTATTTCTTTTGTACGTATTGTCTATCCACTATGAACCTGATCGTGACAGGAAAAAGGAGCCTTCCCTTAGAAGGGATATATAGCATGTAAAATAACTATATACGAGCCCAGAAACAAAATTTCTAAATAAAAAAATGCAAAAGAAAAGAAAAGTCTTTGAAAGTGTTGTGCTCAGTAGTGCTCTTTAGTATGCAAAAAACACTTTTTTTTTTTATGGAAAAAATAATTATTCACCACCCATGTTTATTCCTCGATTCAAGATTTCAGTGAGACAACCAAAGTTAACGTAGCACGACGCAAAAATGGGGGGGGAATCGACTGGCGATGCCACCTTTAATACTTAAATCAGTACTTAAGTAAAGTATATATATATAGATATACAAATTAGGGCATGAGAACATACTTGGTTTCTTGCCTTTAGCCAACCTTATGTAAATGTGGTCTTGGTTTAATTTGATTGGACACCTTGGTAAGCAAGGATCTTAGTAAATTAGGCCCTTTTTTCATTTCTTTTCTAATGAGTCAAAATTAGGCTTGAGTTGTATGCATATAGGGCTAGTTGTTTATCTTGTCCGTCAGGAATATTAGCCTCAATTTCAGTAGTCCCTCATTCTCTTGAGCTACTTGTGTAGGTCAATATAAATGAAGTTAAAAGACAAAATCGTGGGCTTTCATTCTAGTTATATATAAAATTCCTATGAAACAGTTTGAAAGAAATTTATATATGCAAAGAAATGATGAGAAGTTAGGCGACACGTAACCGAAGGAGCTAGGTCCCAACAACAACCCTATCAACAGAAAAGAAAAGAGCAAAGATCATAAGTTTCTTTGTCTTCAAGTGAGCCCAAATAGAGATACATTACCTAACATACTAACGTCTTTTTCATGCATAACTGTCTTCACCCTTCAACATCACGCTATATTTCTGTGCCCGTCATTCCTCACCCTCTCACAAACACACACACACCGAGAGACAATGGGGCAGAAACTTCAAAGTTTTTGCTCATTTGCTCTTGCTGTTTTGCTCATCATTTCTTGCCTTCATGACCAAAGCAATGCCGAAGCGGGGGAGTTTAGAAACTTGGGTTCGGATGCTGGATGCGATTTCTACCAGGGAAGTTGGATTTATGATCATTCGATTCATTCTTATCCTCTGTACAACTCAGCAGCCTGCCCGTTCATCGAGAAGGAATTTGATTGCCGGAGAAATGGACGGCCTGATGACGATTATCTCAAATATAGATGGAAGCCTCGCGGCTGTGCATTGCCAAGGTACGTACGTACGTACAGTCCCATGTGATAAAGCATTACTCATTATTGAATTTGGATGAATTATTAATTATTAAATTTTAGATTCAACGATAATTTTCGATTTCACGTTCATGATTCTCTTTCAAGTGTCTCGTGTTTTAGCCATCTATGCATGAGAACATCATTACAAGATTTCTGATCATTTAGTATTACTGTCGTATGTCGTGTAGATTTAATGGCCAGGATTTGTTGAGAAGGTTAAAGGGGAAGAAGATATTATTCGTAGGGGACTCTCTAAGCCTCAACCAATGGCAATCTCTCACATGCATGCTACATGTGTCGGTGCCCAAAACAAACTTCACTCTCAACAGAAAAGGTGGTCTCTCCACGTTTACTTTCCAGGTACTTTTCTTCAACTAATTATTTTTTTGGTTGAATAAATAATATTGGCTTCAACTAATTTTCCACTGAAAAATGGAGCGATTATTCCGTTTTGTTTACTTAATTAATTCATTTACAAGCATTTGGTTTCGAAAGCATTCGATTGCCTTGGAGACAAACCGAAGCTCAAATTGACTACATCTTGCTCTTATTTTTTTTATAATATTTACCGTATAAAAGACTATGGGAATTGTGGTAAGTATATATATATGTATGGTCCATCAAACCTAATTACAACCAATCTTAAAGCATAATGAAAAGAAAACTTCACTTACAATTTCTGATCTTTCATCACTTTTTGCAATCATACTCTTAAACTTTAAAATATGTCAATTTAGAGTTATCATTTTTCAAAAGTTCAACCATCTCGTCCAAATTCAATGTATTTTTGTAATTTTATAAAATATCTTAAAAGTATTTTAGAGATTTCACTCATCAATTTTTGGCACAATGATTGACATTGCAAGCTTATGAAATATGATAACTCTAAATGAACATTTTTTTAAGTTTAACAAATAATAATAATTATCCTATAAGAAAATATATCATGCATATATTGTAACAATAATTACACTTACGTGCAACCTTCCTGGTTACAACCTTTTGGGACAAATTAATTAGTCTTTAATTTATTCGATTTTATTATCATGCACATGTGTGGGGCTAATTACAGAAAGGAACCTTCGAATCCTATCAACAAACTTTATACATGTATATGATTACGACCTTTCTACGACAAAGAGATATGACTCTTCACCAATTAAAGCCATGCATATATATATTATGATCGAATTAGGTAAACTCTCTCTATCTTTGACTTTAATGGGAATAAATCCATCAATGAGTGACACTAAAGTAACCCCACTAAGATAAATCACACTAAAATCCCATTATGGCTTCAATTTCCGATCCATATTGAGGGTTTTTGACGAATTATGAAGTTACTCTGTGGTAGGCTGAGAAAACTCTTTGCTTCTTATTATCAAGCGTACGGTTTTAGCTCTCAAGTGTTATGTCGGATTCGGATCCAGACCGCGAACCTACTTCAATCATGGGTCACACTAAGGCCACCCCACTAAGATAAATCACAACATGGACATCAACAATCTTCATGTCTCATTTTTGGTGTTTCCAACTGTATATGTTTATGTAGTATATATATATATATATATATGATTTGTTTTGGATGGATGTTTCAGGAGTATGGAATTTCGGTGATGTATTCTCGCAATGCATTTCTAGTTGATCTAGTACAAGAAAAGATTGGGACAGTTCTAAAGCTCGACTCCATTGGCAATGGACGTGAATGGAAAGGATATGACATGCTCATCTTCAACACCTGGCACTGGTGGCTCCATAAAGGACACAAACAATCGTAAGATCAATCGAACAGTTCATAGTAACCTTTTCGTTATGGACAGAAATTTCTCTTCCAAATTAGGTTTTTTAAAAAATGTTACAAACAAACCTCCAAAATGATGGGTATCCCTTAGCATCAAACATGTGCTAATTTAATATGGGTTGTTTCAAAATTGCAGTTGGGACTACGTTGAAGAGGGAGGCATGATACGGAAAGATATGAATCGTCTGGTTGCTTTTATGAAGGCACTAACAACTTGGACAAAGTGGGTGAACAATAACGTTGATCCTAAGATCACCAAAGTCTTTTTTCAAGGAATTTCTCCCACCCATTACACGTAAGAGTGTTATTTCAATGCTTATTCTAAAAGTTTAAGTTAATTGTAACTCTTTTTCTAATTCAATTGACAATAAAATAGTAGTTTGAGGTTGGGGGAATATGTACTTTAATTTTCTAAAAAAAATTAACGTTGCCTTTGTGATGGAGCAGTGGTGAAGACTGGAATGAGTCAAATTCTACAACCTGCAGTGGAGAAACGCACCCGTTGAGTGGTTCAACGTATCCAGGGGGTTCGCCCGCGGCGAGAGATGTGTTAAAGCATGTGCTGACAAAAGTTTCAGGTGCTGTGACATTGCTGGACGTGACTACATTGTCGCAAATGAGAAAAGACGGACACCCTTCTATTTACGGGTTCGAAGGCAAAAGGGGAAACGATTGCAGCCATTGGTGTCTTCCTGGTGTCCCTGATACGTGGAATCAACTCCTATACGCAATTCTTGTTAGACAAGGAGGTTCAAGAAATTAAAACCAATCTTGTATACTTTTGTTGTCTTTTCTATGTGGTTTAATTTGAATTTGAAAATTAACAAATGAATTATATGTTGGAAAACAGCTTTGTATGGGAGTATTTATCCATTTAGTTACAGTGGAAAAGAGTTAGGATTTTCCCAATATTTGATTTTTCTTTCTGTGAAATGGCTTCTGTCAGTTAACAAGATACAGAAAATACAAGATAAGAATACATTTTGTTGGAAGTCCCACATTGCTTGGGTATTAGATGAGATGATTTATAAGGTTGAGGTAAACCTCAACTCTTGAAAGTTTTTGGGTTGAGAAGGCCCAAAACCCATTTCTAACATGGTATCAGAGCCAGGCCCAATTGGCTGTGGCCTACCATCACCCATTTGTTGCACGTATTGGCTTGGATGTCCTCCCGCCACACGTGAGGGGGCGTGTTGGAAGTCTCACATTGCTTGGGTATTAAGGAGATGGGCCATTTATAAGGTTAAGGGTAAACCTCAACTCTTGAGCTAGCTTTTGGGTTGAGTTAGGCCCTAACCCATTTCTAACACATTTGAATTCTAAACTGATCTAATGATCTTCTATAACCTGTGGCTGAGTTACCATCTTCATCTTTTGTAATGTGATTTGATTGAATGTAATCACCTCTGTTTTGGATAATATCAACTCCTCTGTTTTGAATATTATCAATTTATCTTCTAAGTGTAGTTCTTTAATTGAATCTAGTGCCTTATCTTGAGTTGAATGTTGAGCCATAGTAATAGTACCTGATAGGATAGTGACTTAAACAAAAAGTTGTACATGTCATTACATTATAAGAACAAAACAAAACAAAATAAAAAATCACCGTCACAATTGGGCCATCAAAAAAGCGAGACAATCTTCAAATGATCAACCTGTTGATAACAAGGCATGATGACAAAGGAGGAAGGTGTTGGCCTGGGGAAGAAGGAGAAGAATAAGACATTAATTATTGGGTGAGCCAAAATTGAGCAAGGTCGGTCGGGGTGTTGGAGTTTCTCATAACTGTTCTTGGAATTTGAGGAAAATTCTGAAACTTGTTAGAGATGGTCACACCCTTGAATCAATGGTTGAGCAAACTCCACAGAATAATAATGGAAAGCAAGAGATCAACACACAATATTTACGTGGTTCGGCAGTGTGCCTACATCCACGGGACTAACTTCGATTAATTCATTCACTATAAACAACTTGTTACAGTGGTGTTTACTCAAGTTATGCAAAACTTGAGTTAATACAACAATAAAACAGTACAGAGAGAAACAACCTCTGTTGAAACTAATATACACTCTCAGTGGTGTATTAAAACATTCTTTTCTTAACTTTCTCTCTGGAGTATAATTGAAGCTCTCCTCTCTTGGCTTCTCTTCTTGATGTTGATCTTCATCAATCATCACAATCATCACAAGTCTTCATCTTCATCTTTGAGGCATAAGGTCCCTTGGCTATTTATAGCCAAAGTTAGAACAATCTAGAAGTTAACCTCCAAGTTGGAACCATCTAGAATGAATGGACTTAGCCTCCAAGTTAGAACCATCTAGATGATGAACTTAGCCCCCAAGTTAGAACCATCTAGATGATGAAGATAAATTGAGAACCTTCTAGATGGATGGAGAACCATCTAGATAAATCTTTAGGACTTGCTCCATTTTTCAAAACCTTATTTTAAGTAGGGAAAAACCTCGTTGGCAGCCAACAAATCTCCCCCTCCCTACTGGAAGTTTAAATCGGTTAACTGGGAGCGTAGCTCAAGCTTCCCAGTTGGAACTACCTTAGTCAACATATTAGAGGGATTCTTTTCAGTATGAATCTTTTCAAGCTTCATTTGCTTCTTGTCTATCACCTCTGGCTCCCCCTCTTCAGTAAGCAAAATATATTCTAAAGTAGGATATTTGGATGATGGTCTATGCTCTCTAGTAGATCTTCTAACTTGAGATCTTGAATCTTCCTGATCTTGAGGATGCTCCCTCTGCTTAGTATCCTCTTCATTATCAAGCAACTCTGGCTCATCACTAGGAGTCAATTCTGGTGTAGCATTATGCAAATCTAGAGTATGCTGAGAAGGATTGGAAGATAAATCAACTATATCTTCAATCATGGCTTTAGACTTCTCAAGTTTATCTGCATCACCATAGAATTGATCTTCATAGAAAACCACATCTCAACTTCTGACAATCTTCCTCTTGATTGGATCCCATAGCCTGAATCCAAATTCTTCATTTCCATATCCTAGAAAAATACAGGGAGGTGTCTTGTCATCAAGCTTCAACATATTCTCCTTTGGAACATGTGCAAAAGCCTTGCACCCAAATACCTTCAAATGAGAATATGAGACATCTCTTCCGCTTCATACTCTCTCTGGTATGTCGAAACCCAAAGGAATTGAAGGTGAAAGGTTGATTAAATAACAGGCCATCAGAGTGGCTTCTCCCCAAAATGACTTGTACCTTCCATTAAGATTGCTCAACAATCTTCAAAAAAGACGTCGGTGAATAGTACCGTCAACCTGGCTATGATACCACTTGTTAGGGATGGTCACACCCTTGAATCAATGGTTGAGCAAACTCCACAGAATAATAATGGAAAGCAAGAGATCAACACTCAATATTTACGTGGTTCGGCAGTGTGCCTACATCCACGGGACTAACTCCGATTCATTCACTATAAACAACTTGTTACAGTGGTGTTTACTCAAGTTATGCAAAACTTGAGTTAATACAATAATAAAATAGTACAGAGAGAAACAACCTCTGTTGAAACTAATATACACTCTCAGTGGTGTATTAAAACACTCTTTTCTTAACTCTCTCTCTGGAGTATAATTGAAGCTCTCCTCTCTTGGCTTCTCTTCTTGATGTTGATCTTCATCAATCATCACAATCATCACAAGTCTTCATCTTCATCTTTGAGGCATAAGGTCCCTTGGCTATTTATAGCCAAAGTTAGAACAATCTAGAAGTTAACCTCCAAGTTGGAACCATCTAGAATGAATGGACTTAGCCTCCAAGTTAGAACCATCTAGATGATGAACTTAGCCCCCAAGTTAGAACCATCTAGATGATGAAGATAAATTGAGAACCTTCTAGATGGATGGAGAACCATCTAGATAAATCTATAGGACTTGCTCCATTTTTCAAAACCTTATTTTAAGTAGGGAAAAACCTTGTTGGCAGCCAACAAAACCAAGGGATATTGCTAGGAGATTCTTGAGGTATGATGTTGGAACTAGGGAACATATTCATCTTTGGTTGGATTGGTGGCATCCAATGGAAGTTTTGTTTGAGAAATTTGGTTTTCGGGTTGTTTATGATGCTCATAGTACTTTGGAAGCCAAGCTCTCTTCATAGTCGAATGGTAATTGGTTTTGGAGGCCTGATAGATTAAAGGCTTTGGTGGAGATTAAAGTTGGATTATATGAAGTTGGTTTGGGTTATTGCGATAAGCCTATTTGGGGTGCCTCAAGAAAAAAGTTTATGTTTGTTCGTAAACTTGGGAGGCTCTTAGGGTGAAAAATGAGGAGGTTTTGTGGTGTAAATGTATCTGGTTTCCTCTTGCTATTCCCAAGCAAGCATTTATTCTTTGGCTGGCTATGAGAGATAGGCTTACCACAGGAAAGGCTGCTGAAGTGGGGATATCAAGGTAATGTTCAATGTCGGTTCTGTCATCATCATTGGAAACTATAGATCACTTGTTTTTTGACTGCAGCTTTAATTTAGTTCTAGAATCTGGAATTTTGTATGATAAGATGTAGAGTTGCAAATATTTATGTGGTTTGGGTCCTTTGGGATCACATTGTACAACAAGGATGCAGTTCTTGGTTTCATAAGACTGAAATGTCTGATTTTTCGTTTGGTGTTGGGTTCTACTATTTATAATATCTGGCTTACTAGAAATGAGTTAATCCATGCTGGACATCCTTGCTTAGAGGAACAGATTTTAAAAAAGATTGTATGGGAGGTTAGAACTCGAATTGTATGGAAAGGAAAGTTTCCTAGTACTCGTGAGAACACTCTCCTTTGTTCTTTGTGGAATTTGCATGCAGAAATCCTTGTTTAGCTGTTGGTCTGCATTGTGCTGTTTCTGTTTTCTGGTTTTTGTTGTTGTTTTCCTTGAGTCTTGTTTAGACTTGTATTGGTTCTGGATGTTTTAGCTGCTGTAAGTTCAGGTTTTGTTTTGGCCTTTTCAAAAGGCTTGTAAGGAGGTTTAAGGTGGTGTATGCTTTTGTTTGAGCTTAATGAAATCACAGATTCATCCAAAAAATATATATATCAGCGTTAAGCTCCGTTAATTAAGCTCTCTTTATGACATGGCAATTTTTAGGCCTTAGATTTTTTTTTTTGAGAAAATCCTAGCCATTAACCAACAGAGTGTTGGTGACGGATAAGGAGACTCCGGTGAAGTAGTACTTCATCTCTATCTCGTACAGGAGTAAGGCTATATATATGTCCCAATCTTTTTATAAATTCTCAACCCCATATTCGTATTCTTCATTCCAATTACGCTCGATCCATGGCTCCCCTAAAATCTCATCTGCTTCGTGCACTTCAATCGCTGGGTTCTCTCTGTTCCCATCCCAAGAAGATCGTCCCGAAGAAAGTCCCTGAAGAAGAAAGTTTGAAGATGGTTTGCGGAGCGTTCTACATACCCAAAGACAATCCACTCTACCCTCAAGGCGATGACGCTTACTTCGTTTCCAAGGAGAAGCAGGCCATTGGCGCTGATGGCGTCGGCGGTTGGGCTACGAGGGTGTGGACCCCGGCGAGTACGCGCGAGAACTCATGATCAACGCTTCTGCGGCGGTCCATCAGCAGCCCGATGGAGTTGCAGATGTAAAAAGTGTTTTAAACAAAGCTTTCTTGAATACCAGGGCCAAAGGCTCATCCACAGCCTGCATTGGAATGCTCGGCAACGACAATATCTTGCATTTTGTCAATGTGGGACACAGTGGGTTTATGATTTTCAGGG
Organism: Carpinus viminea; assembly: GCA_013348765.1. Taxonomy (NCBI): domain Eukaryota; kingdom Viridiplantae; phylum Streptophyta; class Magnoliopsida; order Fagales; family Betulaceae; genus Carpinus; species Carpinus viminea. The sequence continues at coordinate 30,843,676 of CP054672.1, read as the reverse complement.
ACAATAAGATTGCGTTTCAATCGCCTATACAAGAACATTTTTTCAAGTGTCCGCGCCAGTTGGGAAACAGCAAGGGATGTGATCGGCCATCTTCAGCTTTAGAGACAAGCGTGGCGGTTGTACCAGGAGACATCGTAGTTCTTGGCACCGATGGGCTTTCGGACAATGTGTACCCGGCAGACATCGAGGATGTTCTAAAGCAGGAAACTTTAGAAGGTGTGAACCCAATGGAGTTGGCTTTGACTGTTGCAAACTTGGCGTGGAGTAACTCGCTGGACAGAACAAGAGACCGCCCACTCGCAACTGCTACTATGTCAACAGGGCCGAGGCATATCGAGAGAAGGGTCGATGACATTACGGTTGTCGTTGCGCAAATTGTGCCACAAAATTGCATGCAATATATATTTGCATAGTTTTCTTTCTTTTTTCTGAGTCTTTGGCATAGGGTGTTCAACAATTCCTTCCACAGCTTACATGTTCTATTTTCTTTTTCCTTTTTTCCCCTTACTTTTACTGCTTTGAACAGCTCAAACAAGAGAATGGTCTAACAAAAGCAGACATTAATGACAAATTAGTTAAAATCTAAGAAATAAAACAATCAAACAATCAAAACAAATGCATGTGCCCATGTACGAATAGAGGGTCAAAACAGAGCATAGAAAGTGGTAAATACAAGGAAAATTATTAGCTTTTGTAGTCAGAGTAGCAAGACCTCAAATTTAAAGGTCTTTTGGAAATAGTTTTGTGAATCGAACTGAGTTGGAGAAAAGAACCAAAACCCAGAAACAAACACCCGAAAAAAAATGCTCAGTTATGGAATTTTGTGCAAATAATAATCGACCAACACTATCATGCAACCAAAATATGATGAGTAGTGTGGATTGAGTCGGTCCAATTTCCATAGTTTGATACATTGGAGAACCTTCATGCTACATCATTTACAAAGAGAACCCTGCAACTGTATGTATTTGACCTCTATTCCCAGCTGTGATACTTGACATTGTCCAAAAAGCTTCTTTCTCGATGCATTTTGTGATTTTGTGTAAGAAGTTGATATTGACAATGGAGCACTTGGTTGTCAATTACAAACTAAAGAATACATATCATATATTGCTATGTATAGGGAAGAAAGACGGCAGTTTCATTCAAATGCACCACAGAGAGAGAGAGAGAGAGAGAGAGAGCTGAATGTGGAGGTACCTGGTGGTTTTGAGCCGTCGGTGGGTGAACTTGGAGGGTCGTCGGTGGGGGAGGAGGAGATGGAGATGGGGTACCTGGTGGCCGGAGATGGAGATGGAGGCACCTGGTGGCGGTGGGTGGTAGCTGGTGGTCGGCGGATATGTTGTGGGTGGCGGTCGGTGAGGAATGAGGAGGGAAGAATTTGGGGAGAAATATTGTTTAGTAGGACGTATATAAAGGCCTGACCTGGCAAAGCTACGCCACGTCAGCGAGTACGGATGTATCACGGAGGAGGACACGAAGGACTGAAGGAGCCGTCTAAAATTACAGAATTACCCAATGAAGAGCCCCAAAACTCAGAGAATGGCGGGAAAACGAGAGGCCTTGCGGAGGAAACTCCTTAATCATAAATTCATAACCATCTTATTTTTACTAAAAATTAAAAAGAAAAGAAATTCTTATCACTTTCATAATCTAATTTTCTCGTCCTTCTATTTCCGCAAGAGAGAAAAAAGTATGGCGCAGATCGAAACCCTAGGCTTACTCGAAGAGATCGAGCCCTTGTCTCCGACAAACTTCAAGTGGTAACAAACTCGTCCTCTTTGCAACACTTTCTCTATATTCATCGTAATCTTAGCCTAATCCATGAAATTCACGATCTTAATTCAGGATATTACTGCAAAGAATCACTTTTCTCTCGTGCTAATTTTCTAAGGGCTTTGATAAATTCGCCGCTTTTGAAGTAAACTTTTTCAATGTTAGTGAAACAGCTTCTTGGGGAGTGTAGTGTTCTAGATTTTGTGTGTATATATAGGAGGTGTAGAAAGATGGGCGTGGTGAAAAGATGGTAGAGATTAGGTTTGGAACATGAATTTGGTGCTATTTAGAGACCTGTGATTTAGGTCGTCTGTTAAAGAAAGATTTACAAATTGTAAATAAATGAAAAAGGAATTGAATTTGACATGGGATATGCTATTCTAACCTGTTCACTATGTCACATTCTGTTTCAGGTTTCCTACAAGTGGTTGAGTCGCAATTATTTGGTGTCATCAAATACTGCAAAGAGGTAGGAACCACCCCCATCAAGTCTGTGTTTGTAGACTTGCTGTCTAGAGTTTGCTTAGTTTTCCATTTTACAAATAGTTGATTGCTTCTATGCATAGGTTGCTTCAGGAGTTTGTTGAAAAACACAGAAGTGGGTTGGAAGTGGTATATACTTTGTCTGGCTGGTTGAAGGGTGATCCTCGAAATTACCATATAAGGCTTGTTTCTAGTCCTAAACTTGCAGGTGACATTTTATTCTATGGTTGTTCTTATGATGACATTTTGTAATGTGCTATGTAAGTAGAGAGAAAGAATGGAGGGGGCATAGTCTCAATTATTTTCCTAAGAAGAAAAATGTGCGTGCAACTCGGAGAAGCCTTTCTCATTAGTTATATAAGCTGATAAACTATTCCTGTTTTGGTATTTGTGTATTAGTGTGTATCACAGAGAGGTTTTGAGGGTTTAGTTATTCAAGAGGATATTTGGTGATTATGTGGAAACTCGGTTTGAGGAATGAGCACAGAACTACACATACTTTTTTCTGGAGAATGTGTTGTTCTTTTTCAGCAGTAGCTCTGTGATAGTTGGATGTTGCAGTAGCTTATCACCTTCCTTCCTCTCTATACTCATTTATTTACTTTTTTAACCTTTTCATCTCCAACACTATCTAGCTTTCCAAATGATTGCCATTTCAGGATAAGAAAGTAATGCAATAAGTGGAGTTTCTTTCCTTACCCTGTGCTACCAGAGTAGTTTAAAATGTGTTTTTATTTTTCAGCAGTTGGGGTGAGAATTGGGGTTCATCTCTCTCTCTCCCTCTCCTTTTACTTATGTTTTATCATTTCCATCTCCAACAATTTCTTTCTTTCCAAGTAATTGCCATGCCAGCATGAGAAAATAATGAACCAATTGGAGTTTCTTACCTTACGCCTGTGCTCATTGGATGTAGCATTGTCTACACTTCCTTTTTAACCAGAGAAGTTTATTGATAATGCCCTTACTTAGGCAACGAGCTTCATTATATATGTGGTTAGTGATAATCCTACATATAATGTTAACAATTTTTGCTTTTAATAAATTCAAATATAAGAACAATAAATTACGTATGTAAATTATTCGCCAATGTAGTAAATTATTTAAGAACTTATTAGAAATATATAATAAAAATTGTTTTTGCAAGTAGCCGGAGAATATGCATATGTCTAGTTTTGTGTTTTTAGTCCAACAGTACATGATGGAATTGTTAAAATAATGAAATCAATAACATGGAATCATATTTTGATACAAGAGAAAGAAGAGGACAAGGATTTTTTTAAGGTGGTTTAGCCTTAGAGATGTCCATGGTAAGAAATGAGCAGTAGGGGGACATTTTAATTGAATTATTTGAATATATCTAATTACAATAGATCCTTTTATAGAACACAAAGTGGTAGGTGAAGTGTACCAGATAAAGCAACATTATATAAGGCAAATATTTATTTATATTAACATCCTCCCTCAAACTCTAAGGGGAAAACTTGAGTGAAAATCAAAGGATTTGGGGATTTTTTTTTTTTTTTTTTGGTGGTTGGATCTCAGTATGATGGGGGGAAATTCAGATCCTGTGGGTAATAAATGGATAAGGGCACACATATCTAGGTCTAGTCAAACTTAGATCTAATCCAACTAGTCAAGCTTTATTTGTGCTAAGCAAGACCAGGTAGAAATGGGCAAAGTTGTCGTGGATTGGGTTAAGTTGTGGGCTGGTCTAAAGATTTTGGGCCAGTTGTGGATAAGAGACCACCCAAGAGAAAACAGGTTGAATTTGGCCCAACACCGGCAGGCGCATTGAACTCTGGACGTGCATAGAGCATGTCGTTGCTTGACATGCATCAGAGGTGATCAAACAATAGAAAAGATGTGCATGGCGCATGGCTATGTAAGGAGGCGCGTTAGAGCACATGTTGTTTTCTATAATATGATCCTTCCACCGTTTGGAAGACCAGTACCATATGAGCCCAGGTCCAATGATGAAATGTAGAGAAAATAAATTGAGTGGCAGCATGTGGGAATATGTTGGATGCAAGGGGAACAAGTGAGACCTAGCACGTGGAATATTAACTTGAATTGAAAATTAAGTTATAGAGTTAAGGATTGAACTCAAGGTCATTGTACTTATCAAAAAATAAAAAAGAAATAGAATGAAAGAGTATTTGGAGAAGAGAGAATAAAGAAGACAAAGATCTAAGGTGGTTCGGCCTTAGATACATACATCCATCATAGGAAACGCC
>CP054672.1:30786466-30839083 GCA_013348765.1 Carpinus viminea | reverse complement strand
GTTTTCTCATTTATCTGCATTATCCTCTGCATTATCTGCGTCTGATCGATCATGATCTTGCACGTACAGCATTATCTAAGGGTGGAATACTTTTTTTTCCCACAGCTTTGAGATGTATTAAATGGCTATGATACATAGATAATTAACCAGCCGCGCATGTTTTAGGGTAACCACTACAAGAGAAACTGTCATCAGCGTCGACACTATCAGCGTCGACTCTAAACTCGACGCTGATACTAGGATATCAGCGTCGACTCTTGCAAGTGGACGCTAATGTATGAGTATTTGCGTCGACTTTGAGGTCGACGCTAATAGTAGCACTAAAAGATGAGTATTAGCGTCGACTATAAAGTCGACGCTAATAAGCCGACGCAAATACACTGGCGGGAACTACTTCGAACGAGGGAAAATTATTAGGGTCGACTTATATGAGTATTAGCGTCAACTTATGGTCGACGCTAATAGTTACCTATCAGCGTCCACTACAAGTGGACGCTAATAGTCATTCAAAGAAATTTTTTTTTAAATTAAGACTATCAGCGTCCATAATAGTGGACGCTACTAGTGATTGAAAATAATTAAAAAAATTAAAAAATGTTAAGACTATCAGCGTCCACTACATGTGGACGCTAATAGTGAAGCATAAATTTTACCCCCGCGCGCGTTTCTGGATTATTCCCCCGCGCCCATCTGAATTCCTCCCCAAAACTCAAAAACCTAACCCGCCCCTCGCTCTGTCTCCTCTGTCTGATTCTCACTCCCCCGTCATCTCTCAGATTCTCACTCTCCGAAACCCTATCGCCCTTTCTCCCTCTCGGCCTCTATCTCAGACTCTCTCTCAATCCCTTTCTCCCTCTCACCCCTCTCTCAGACTCAATCTCTCTCCATTCCGTCTCTCTCTCAGCTACGATCCCCCGAAGCTAAAATCCTCACTGTTTCTCCATCGACGATCCTCGCTCCACCAGTTGGCCTCCTCATCAACCATCACGTATGTACATCTATTTATTTATTTATTTTTCATGCTCGGGGTTAGGGTTTTAGATTGGTAATCAATTTGAGGTTTGGGGTTATTTTTTCTTTGTAGAAGGAGGCTGAATAGATACAAGAATGTACTTTGAATCATGTTATTGTTGGATTCAATAATTTTCTTAATTAATCTGGTAGAAGCATATGAAATACCCCTTTCAATATGATGGCCTTTGGATAGGGAACCCTTTCAGTATCCAGGCCAAATTTTGGCTGGGAGAGGTGCAATTCATCAATTACAAAATTTAGAAATTGCAATATAATAATACAAAAAAGATCACATCTTTAAAAAATTTTCATAAACGAAATTTAGGAAAAGGAAGAAAAGAGCATGGTAAGAGACACCTTTGAGTGGAGACGGTGGCATTATAAAAATGATAATGTCATTTTCCTTCTTTGTCATTACTCCCATTTCTTACATCATGACTCTTTTACAGAAAAATAAAAATCCACCTGATTACTACCCTTTTATTATATATATATATGAATTCTCTCTCCTTGGTCCTGAATGAAAACCCAACAATTGAACACAACCAACAACGACTTTTTGGCTCCTCTGGTTTATTGTCCTTGTTTATGTTACTCTGTTTTTCTTGGAGGGATAGAACTTTCTATACAAAACCTCTGTTTACATTTGAAGCTTAAAGTGTTGGAGAAATGTATGCGAGACACCGGGATTTTGTGCCCTTATTTTCGAATTTCTATCGGGAAGTTCATCAACTTGAGAATCTTGTAAAACCCAAGTTCATCAAATTTTGGAACAAAAGAAAGAATCCTAGGCATGGTTTAGTTTATAATTGAATTTTAAATTGCAGGTATATTATTTTCACCAAGCTTGCATGCAAGTTCATCCAATAGTTTGTGGTTAAATCTGAAAATGTGGTCCTTGAGAAATATGTTAAATCAAAACTTTCAAACCAAAACATATATATATCTAAAAAACTTAGCAAAATATCTAGCATATAAGACAATGAATTTAACCAAGAAATTATTAATTGCAATTCTTTAGATTTTCTCCTGTGTTGCGGAAACTAGCTTGGTATTACTACTTTCACATGGTCAACTACTAATTATGATCTCTTTGGCGGATCATTGGCGTTCACTAGCATTGCCTTTATAAAACATTAAGATCTTGCTTTCATTGCATTTAAAGCGGAGAAGTTAGGTACTTAGCCAAAATTATATTTGGCGGATTTTTTCTATGGATTCCAATGTACATCTGTGTTGAGTTGTCTAACCGCTTTTCTACTCACAATGTTTTATGCTGAAGATATAGTATTTCATTACCTGTTTATATGTATTTTTCTATTGTCTGCTTTGCGTAGATTGTTATTGTTTAGTTGAGAAATTCTTTACTTCTTATTGTGTCTTCTCATCTTATCATGCTGCCATCTTTTATTTTCATGTTTAGAGAGGAAAATAAAAGCTGGTTTTCTTACAACTCTATCCACCTTCATGAGAATATAGTTACTTATATATATGCAATTCACTTAAACTACTATTATATTATTTTTAAGGTCAGTAGGGCCACTGGATTTGGTACCTGGCTCGTGTTTTTGTGAGTTATGGTTGTGATTTTTTCAGTTGTTACCTATGCTTATGGCCTTATACAATTCCTTCATAACCTAATATTCAATGATTCTTAAGTAGACTTATGATGCAGGGAAGAATGTAGAAAAATTAGTTCTTGTAAAGGAAAAGAAAAATTAGTTCTTCATAACATAATAGAAAGGCTAAAGACATCAAAAGAAAATAAAATGTGCCATATTTGAAAGCACTAGCATAGATGTAAATTAATTATCTTCTAATCCAAAATTATTAGTAATTCATAGAGCAGAATTTTATTGAAGTATGAAGCACGAATCAATAACATAGATTCTCTCAACTTTAGTTTCTGCCAATTCTTCATGCAATCTCTCGACTTTAATTTCTGACAAGCCCCCAGGCAAGCATATATGACAGGCACAGCAAAATTATCTTCTAATCCAAATTTACCAAACACATCCCAACAAGCCATTCTGCCAACTTTATCCAAATTAACAACATTGGAAAAATGAGAAAGACACCACAAAATTCTACAACAGGAGGGCGTATCCCTACAATCTATAGCCTAAAATTGCACACATTCTATATTGTGATAAGTGAGAAGCCTAGGTTATATTAACTGATCTTTGGAACAAGCAGGCCCTAATTTAGAGAGGTACAACTTTGTAATCAGTTAATGTTGTTTCCACCACAAATATATGTTGCTTTTACCTAACCCTTGTAACCCTCAAAACCTATGACTCTGTTTGTTAATGGTTTTAGGGTGTTTTTATTTTATGTTTGAAAAGTGTTATAATATGACATAAAAGTGAAAATAGTTTTGAGTGCTTTGTGTTTTGAATTGTTTGTTAATGTTTTTCTATTGAGAATATAAAACAAAAGAGACAAGAAGAAAAGTTTAACAAATGGAGCCTATATCTCTTTCAATTGACATAATCCTTAAACTTTATAATTCCATCTGGCAGACAAATTTGTCTTAAAATTCAACATAGATGAACATGCCGAGCATGTGATAGTTTTGTATTGATATTTATGATAGCACTTTAAAAAGAACATGATAATGTAAAAAGTGAAGTATAAGGAGTTATTCGCATTCTTTGCATTCTAATTATATGCCACCCACCAAACCCCAAACAAAAAAAGATACATGAATAAATAAAGTACGCTGGTAAAAATAAGAATAGAAAGAAAAAAATTGTCTCTATAAAACCAGAAAGCCCAAAATTCATATAGTGGACAAAACCTTATTATTATTATTTAAAAAAACAAAAATGAATTACCTCAAGCTTATGATTTGACTAGGAAGAGATTAAGGTAACAATTTCAAGGTTAATAGTCCTGCACTTCTCGGAACTGTCCACTTAATCCTTTCTTTGTCAAATTATAAGAATTTTTAAATCGCAAGTGACAAGAAACCTCACATTCAAACACAAGTGATCTTTTCACACCAATAAAATAAAATAAGAAAGCAAGGAACTTACTTGTAGCTCCTCCGAGCACTTTTCTTTTGGTGGCGGTGGAAGACACACTTCTAATGGATCAATTTCTTCAATAGTCTCCTTAACTTCTATAGAAGTGTGATATCATACAGACTTTGAGTATACACACTTCTATAGATGCATTTCTTCCCATATCAATTTCTTCAATATCCTATGCAGTTCCCATATCAATAGTCTCATCATATCCATGCTTCTCTGATTCCAAACTCAACTTTTGTTAACTAAGTAGGACATTCCCAAACTCCTTTCTTGTTCCCTTTGTACTTTCAGCAGTTTTCATTATGTGTTCTTTGCAATGTCTAGGAAGTTAAGAGTGAGTTAAACAAATGCCAAATAATCATACCAGTTCATCCTTTCATGTTGAGGTACATGTTTGTCTATAATTAAGAGTATAGGTGGTGTTGAAGTCGGCTCATTCATGCTCGTGTGTGTGTATATATATATATATGTTGGTTGGAAAGATGAGTAGCAACTGACAAAGTGGAATAAATGAATGTTCAGCACTTAAGATGTACCATTTGCGTTTGAAGCTCAATCCAAACATGACACGACCACTTCCTTCTATTTCTCCCTCGAAAAAGAATTTTGAATTTGTGTCTTCTTTTTGCTACATAGTTAGGTGTCTCTCTTTTTATGGTCCCTATGTACTTGGGTTGCACCCATTTTCGGTTCTAAGAAGATTGAATTACTTATAAAAATAAAAATAAAACTAAAATAAATATCAACAAAGATTCATATGAGCACAAACCATAGTCAAACATAGTCAAACATAGTCAAACATAGACTAGTAATAGACCCCTAGACCCCCAACTAAAAAACCATAGTCAAACATCAACAAAGTAGAACAAAGAGTGCAAAGATTCATATGAGCACAAATTCAAAACAATAAGAATGTAATTTTATACCTTAAAGTTTCTGCTTCAGCTCTAACATCAATTTTCTCAATTTCTCTAGAAATTAGAGTTTTCAGCCTTAAAGTGTATGCAGTAATTGAAATAGAACGAACATACTTCAACGCCTAGCTTGGCTGCTTCCAATTGAGGATTCAAATGAATACCACTTCCTTCATAAGCAGGAAAACAACTGTATATTTTTTCAATCATACGTGCTGCAAGAGATTCACATGCCTTTCGGAACTAAAATTTAAATATGGTAGCAAGTGCACTTGTTCTTACTCATGTAAAAGTAGTAACAAGATGCTTTGGTCATAAATGAAGTAGAAGGCATGTCATTGGTCATAAATCTAAGATGTTAATTTGGATCTTTCACCTTGATATGTGACCAACTTCGGTAATTGTGTGCTTACTTGTACATAATGAATTACCTCTTATAGGGATATCAATATGGATAGAAGTTGGATGCGGGAAAGCAATCGATGTTCTGAGCGATTTCAAGCGGGTGTGGAAGAATTCATGAGATTTGCAATTAAATCGGTGGATGCACATGATATGACAAAGTGTCCATGTCGTAATTGTGCAAATCGATATTATTGTCATATTAGCGAGGTGAAGGGTCACTTGTATATGAATGGATTTACTCCGCATACACTCGATGGATATTTCATGGGAAGAAGATTTTTATAAGCACTTCTCTGAACATGCACACACAAGCAAGTGAAAGGATGGAAGAGGTTGATGCAGATTAACGAATTATTTGATGATGTATGTATGGGGACATTTGTTGATGATAACATTGGAGAATCATCTACTTCACGGGGTCCCACACGGATGATCATGAACAAACAAGCTCGTTTTACCAATTACGGGAAGATGGTTTACGAGAACTTTATCCGAGTTGCAAAAATTTACTCAAATTGCTTTTGTACTAAGATACTTCATATAAAGTCGTTACGCAATATGAGTAATAAGGCATTCGATATGATGATTGATTTGATAAAGACGGCCCTCCAGAGAGAGACATTGCCATGTTCGTATAGAGAAGCAATACAGTTTAGGCGACACTTGGGTTTTGGTTATGATAAAATACATGCTTGCAAGAATGGGTGTGTGCTTTTTGGAAGGAACATGCAGATAATTGGCATGCCCAAAGTGTAACACTTCAAGATGGGTTGATCGTAAAGGCAAAAAAGTAAAATTCCTCAAAAGGTGTTACGGTATTTCCCAATAAAATCAAGGTTACAGCAGTTGTTTATGACAAAAGAAATGGCCAATGAAATGCGATGGCACAAAGAAGGTCGAGAAGATGATGGCAATACTCTTAGACATCCAGCTGATTCTATTACGTGGAAAGAGTTTGATAGAAGATATGAGTGGTTTGCTAGTGATTCCCGTAATGTGCGGCTTGGTTTAGCAAGTGATGGTTTTAACCCATATGGTAATATGAGTACAACCTATAGCATATGGGCAGTAATGTTAACGGTGTACAATCTCCCTCCGTGGATGTGTATGAAGAGTCAAAATTTAATGTTATCCCTAATTATCCCTGGGCCTTCTGACCCCGGAAAGAATATTGATGTGTATTTGCGGCCGTTAGTTGATGACTTGAAAGATTTGTGGAATGAAGGTATACGCGTGTACGATGCATCAAAGAAAGAGACATTCCAATTGCATGCGACATTATTGTGGACTATAAATGATTTTCCTGCTTATGGCAAATTATCTGGGTGGGCTACAAGTGGAAATCTTGCATGTCCAATCTGTAATAAGGATACATCGTTCAGGTATTTGAAGTATGGTCGTAAGGTGTGCTTCATGTGTCATCGCCGATGGCTTCCTGAAGAGCATCCATGGCGCAAAAGAGGAGATTTGTTTGATGGTACAGATGAGCATAGATCGAAACCTCAAGAATTGTCTACTAGTCAGTTGTTGCAACAACTAAGGGATGCTGAAGGTTTACAATTTGGACAAACCGGTGGGACAAAGAAAAAGAACAAAGATGTTGTGTTGAATTGGAAGAAGAGAAGTATTTTTTTTGAGTTGCCTTATTGGTCAAGCTTAAAATTACGTCATAATTTAGATGTAATGCATATTGAGAAGAATATATGTGAAAGCATATTAGGTACATTGATGAATATTGAGGGGAAGACCAAGGACACAGTCAAGGCACGCAGAGATTCTGATTGATGGGTATATCGTAAAAGAACTACATGTGCAGCAAAATGGTGAAAATTATAGGATGCCACTTGCGAAGTACACCTTAACAAGAGATGAGAAGAAAGGTTTATGTGAATGGTTGAAATGTGTTAAATTTCCAGACGGGTATGCATCTAACATTGGTCGATGTGTAAACAAGGTTCCGGTAAAATTTAGAATGAAAAGCCACGATTGCCATGTCTTCTTACGCTTTCTGTTGCAATTAGAAATTTATCTCGCGGAAATCGATCGACATTGACGAGTTCATTAATTTTTATCCGATTATGTGCACGGACATTGAAGGTTGATATCTTGAAACAAATGCAAGATGACATTATAATAATTTTATGCAAAATGGAAAAGATATTTCCATGACTTTTTGATGTTATGATTCATCGGCACTTCATTTACCTCGAGGCTGAGCTTGGCGGTCCTGTACAAACCCGTTGGATGTATCCATTCGAAAGGGAACTCGGAAGATATAAGAAGTGGGCGTAACAAAGCGCCGGAAGGGTGTATTACAGTGTTACCTAATGAAGAGCTTGACCTTTTGTTCCGAGTATCTTGAGATTGAGACAAGATTGAACCGTGAAAGAGAAATGTTGATGTTGATATCGTGAAGCGGGCCAGCGCTTGGATGTGTTCTCACGAGAGTTGGCCGTTAGGAGCAGCCAAATTAGTAACCTTTGGGCGCTAATGATTTTGATAGGCGCGATGGTATGTGCTTTCCAAGCTATGTAAACGGCCCCATATTTGGAGTAAGTTTTAAGAAACGTCTTTGTGTTTTACATGTTATGACATGTTAGAATTCTAGCATTGACGATCATTTACGAATGTGTTTATTTTTAATGCAGTGAACACTACAAGATGATCGAAAGAGAAGGAGGCTTTGACATTGAAAAAAAACATGAGGCTAATTTTGAACGTTGGTTCCATAAATGTTTATACAATAGTAAGCGTAGTGCAGATAATGAATCAAGCGGGTTATATGATCTTGCATGTGGCCCTGATCGTCACATTAGATCGTATAGAGGTTGCATTGTCAATGGGGTTAGGTACCACACGAAAGAATATGCAGAAACACGTACTACCCAGAACAGTGGCATTTTTGTTTCAGGTGATGACGGCAACTCAGTAACGGAGTATTATGGCGAGTTAAAAAATATTTTAGAGTTACATTATCCTGGCCAAAATCGCGTGTACTTGTTTGATTGCGATTGGTGGGACACTGGGAGTGTAGCTGGATTACGAATGGAACAAGGTTTCACCTTTGTGAATACTTCTCGTAAATGGTGCGAGTCCGACCCCTTCATCTTAGCATGTCAAGCTTCGCAAGTGTTTTACTTGGAAGATCGTAAATTAGGTGGTAGTTGGAAAGTGGTGCAGAAGTGGATTAATAGAGACATTTATGATATCCCAACAGTGTACAATGGAGATAATTCAAATGATGACGAAGGATGCAACGATGACGTATACCAGGAAGGTGAATGTGTTGGGGTTAATATGGTTCATGTTGATGAAGTAAATGTTGAAGCATCCACTCAATTACTTAGAAATGATGCGACAATACCAATTGATGAATTATATGTTCAACTTGATGCAAGTATATTTGCCAATGATAACTTGCTAGATGAGGACCATGAAACAAACTTCGACGAGGAAGAGGAAGAGGATTTATCTAGCGACAATGATATAGATTCTGAACACGAAGAGGACTCTGAACACGAACACTCATCTTCAAGTAACAATGATACAGATTCTGAATATGAATCTGATGATACATTTTGTTGAACGTAAGCTCACATTTTGTTCAATCTTAGTTATATAATTATCTATGTCTCTCTATCTCCTTAACCTTACATATATTGTGTTTTTTTTTTTGGTTTTTTCTTGCATTTTGACACACTACTATATTTGACAAAAATATTTCTTGTAAAGAACTAGTAGCATGATTATTATATTTTTGTTTAAAATATTGAACATGCTATATGACTACAATTTGACTAATATAATTTCTTGATTTTTGAATTGTTAGCGAGTTGATCAAAATAATGGCGACACGCAAAACCAGTTCGAGTAGGGCGTGGTCGAGGCCAAGATCAATCAAGGCCGAGGCCTTATTGAAACATGAGACTCGACTCGACTCGGCCAGACTTGACTTGACTCGGCTCGACTCGACTCGACTCTGCCCGGCTCAGGTTTGGTGATACAGATATGAGGATGTCGAGAGGGCATCCTTCATGAGGTTTGGGACCAATTTACTCGATGGAACACAAGGGTCACAAGGAACCGCCCTCTTTGCGTCTTGTAAGTGCATATGAATTATATGTTTAGTAAATGTTTTATTAATTGGTATTTTTGTTTTTGTATTATTTTGGATTGTTATAGACATTTGACAATATATTTTCTAAATATAATTTATTACGTTACCATGTGTTGTGTATAACTATACGACAATCAAAAGGGAAGGGGTAAAATGCAAATGCAAGAATTTGAGTATTTATGTAGATAAGAATGGCCCCATCAATTTGAACATCCCACATAATCACCGGGCACTGTGGCGATAATGCCTCATGGTTTGCAAGCAAGGTTGGGGAAATTGTCGCAACATGTGTGAACTCCATCACGATGAATGGAGTTCGGTCCCAGTGAGAAAAGGCCGGTTATTATGCCATATTCGGTATGATTATCAATATTTCTGAATATGCTTATTTCTTGAATAAATAATATGACATTTTTACCATTGGTTTCTTTTTTATTATGTATCATGTACTTTGATCTGCATGGACATGTATGAGCACACATCAGCCATTGAGAATAAAATGGGTGCATATGCTAGAATTAGTTGAATTTGCATAGAAAGGATTACAAGCAGCATTTTGTCGGCATTGATGCCAACGACAGAGGCCATTGCTAAGGCTAAGGATGTTGCGAGGAAAGCGATTGCCAAAAGGGTATCAAATTGATCAATGGAAACAAATTTGACTCATTTGATAAGGAATCGTGGAAGGTAAACATATATTATTATATATATTATATGAATAATTGTATTTATTTATTTATTGATCGTATTTTGTTTTCAAATTTCATAGACCAAGTCGGTACAGAATAAAAGAAATAGAAGCTGCTTGCAAACAAATCATACCTCTGGCACTCGTTCCTTTGTCAATTTCATTTATAAACGGGTAAATGTTTCGTACCATAATTTATTCTAATTAACATTATTTAGTGTAAAGTTTGAGTATATGTATTGTGTGTAGGAACAAGAAACGAGAGTGAAGCCCAACCGTGTTGACCTATACGAGTACACCCATAAAAAAAAGGATGGAGAGTTTGTGACCCCCACATGTAGAGCTCTATTTGTAAGTAAATGTTTACTCTCCGATCATTAATTTTATTAGTGAACAACTTTGAATAATAAATGTACTTGCATAAATTATGTATTAAACTAATGCTAACTATGATTTCCGAAGAAATGAAAGAAAAAACAAGCAATGTGACCACAGAAGAAGACACTGTGGAGGGAAGAAGTGTGGAAGCCCGCATTGAAGAAGTAGTCACACAAGTTCTTGGGGGACCACGATCTGGCCACGTTAGAGGAATGGGGTGCGGTCTTATACCTACAGCGACTTCAAATAAAAGGCATTTGTTGGCCCAAAATAGCATTCATACGAGGCAAGCGAAGAGCTGAAGAAATTGAAAATGAACTAGTCTAAGCTTGAACATCAACAAACAAAGGAAGCTCTTCAAGAAAATGTCGCTCAAACACAGAGATTGCAAGCAACTGTTGATTTGCTACTATCACGTCTTGGAGGGTTAGTGAAACTTTACTTATGTATTAATTTACAAATACGCATATTAAGTAATAGTTAGAAAGTTTATTAATTATTATATGAAATTTTTCTTAGGTCCAAGGTTGCTTCAATAGCGGTGATTCAAGTGGAGCCAACAATTGATGGAGCTTCGAGTAGTTATCTAATTAGGATTTTCTTGTGATGATAATATGTATTTTGGTTATGTATTTAAGTTTGGTCTTGTGTATTTAAGTACTTGTTGATACTTTCTGTTTAGTAATTTGTATTTGTTGGTACATTCATATTTGGTTTATATTCGCAACATTTTCGGTTTAAGAACTTTTGAGTTAGTAAATCTCCTTGACATGTTTATCAAGTTTAAAGAACTTTGAGTAAACAATGCAAGGGAGTAATAATATATTTTAAATTTTCTTTTTAAGTATATGCAGGATAACAATAGTTGGAGGAATGATAGCAAATGTTGGTGATTACAAGAGTATCTATTGTTGGAGATGTGTTTTCAATCTTTTAACTGGATGGACAGATGATCGGTTTGCTCCTTTTGAGGTTAGTTTTTTTTCGTATTTTCTTGATTATTTGCTTTCTATCTTTGTCAAGATACAAAAAATTATTAGGAATGCCTATTTTAATTGGTTTCAGATAAACTTACTAATCGTATGGCATCATTGGATTTCATCATAATAGCCTCTGCTTGCAGAATGGTGGTGAATTGTTGATGTATGAATTGTTGATGTACAAAGCTCGATGACTCTCCTATGTTTATAGCGGGTCCTCTCTATTTACATCTCTCACTCTCTCGCTATGCATGCTGTGGTTGATTATCTTAAATTTGTGCATTAGAAAAGAGAACTTTCCAAGCTCTGTTTGGTTGTTGTGAACAATAATTAGGAAGAGAAATGAAACTTCAGAATTTTCACTTAATTGGAGGTTTCTGCATACCAATGGTTTGAAGTTTGAAAGTTGTAAGGAAAGTTTCATTAATTAAGCAGATATGAGTAATAGGAGAGCTATGGTTGTAGAGTTTGTAGTTTTCTTGATTGTCACCGTCCATAATTGCTAACTAGTTGGACATTTTATGGAAATCAGATTTTCATTTCTCGGTTGTGAATTTTATGGTTTTTCTTGTTATTAATAAAATATATAATGCTAACATGTTTAGGCGAATAATGTTACTTCTTTGAAGCATTTTAAGAGCCCACCGTATGAATCCTACTTCCTTATTTCAAGCTTCAAATACTATGCAATTAGACTTTGAGTTGGTTAATCTCCTTGTGAAGTTTTGTTTATTGATAACTTGGGCGAACTATTGTTGCTGACCTATATAGTTAATTTTAACGTTTAGTTGAGTTGAGCTAGGTGAGGAAACACTCTTGATTGTTTGTGAAACTAAAATAAGACTATATAACCTTTGTGCCATCTTTCCTGTTTGTATTGTTCCACGTTCTAAGCAAATCGCTAATGGCTGTGAAAGGCCAACATGATAAATTAAATGTCCTGTTGTGAAGTGTTGTGGCTTATTGGTGTCTTCTTGTAAGCAGGATACAAAGCTTGGAGAAAGTGCTGAATCATTAAGGAGAGAAGTTTAAAGTTCTACAAAGGATGTCGAAATATACGTATGTATACACTTATGAAAGTGTTTCTATATTATTCATCAATACTTTAATTCAAGATCTATGTTCACATTATAGAAAGTTCTCGAGTGTATGTATCATCTAGCTATTGCTAGCATTTTGACTTACAATGTTGATGAGTAAACTAGAATCTCTACATTGATTTCATTTGCCACCATGAAAATAACATTTTCAAGCAGTTTCTAATGACAATTCCTCGTGTTTTATTGCATCAAACCAGTATTTTGTTATCCTATGGACTTTTGGTTTGTGTGGGTTCTAATTGCATATGTTTTTCCTCTCACACGTGAAGGACTTGGTGAGGGATATGATGGGGACATTGCTTTTGCTAGTGCATTAGAAAGTTTTGGTGGAGGGCATAATGATCCAATTAGTTTGGCTTTTGGAGGTATGTGAAGTTGGTTTATCTTCTTTGGTTGTTAAAATGGTTCTGCTTTGAGGGGTAGGAGGACAGTTGATTTTAGCCAGTGGTGGGGTCTTCTTCCCCTTCCACTCTCCCTTATCATATATCCATAGAATTATATTACCAACATGTCAATGAAGCCTCAAGACAATTTTTGTAATAACCTCTCTTGCTTTCTCTCTGGATGTTCATGCCATATTCTATTTTGAAATCCTGAAAGTTGATCTCAGATTTGCTTCTTCCTTGTATATATTTTATAAGCGTATGTTATATATTCCTTTCACCAAGAAGATTGCATTGAATGGACATCTTAAGAAGCAAGAATTGCTCCTTATGAAATTAAAATAATTTAACTTGTTTGACCAAAAAGGTGTATATTAATTGTTGGATGTTAGGAAGATAATTGTGGAAACTGGGCAAAATAAATGAGAGGACAATCCTCTTGGATTTGTATATTTCTTGTTTTAGATTTGATGTGTTTTCTTTCGGTTTCAAATTTCTTCAATGGCTTCTAAAATATATAAAAAGCTAATGTCGAACCTAGTGATCGACTTCTACCATATGAGTTTGCCTTTGGTTTTCCTTATTATTCAATTTCAGCACATATTTTGCACTCATTTTACTGAATTAGTATTTTGGCGTGAACTTCTTGTGATATTTTTAAAGTTTTATATGATCAAGATCCTGTTAGTAGGATTCTTTGGAACTATCTGAAGCTGATTGTGACATTGAAATTGAATTGTAAGTCAATTTTCAGCTACCGACAATCTAATCTCAATTTTCAGCCATTGACAATCTAATCTGTCCTAAAATTATTTAATTTACTGCCTTATCCATCATTATACATCTTTTTGTGCATATTATTACTTCAACTTACATAAAGCTTACAAGGCAATTGCATGTGTTGACATTTGAGATTGCTAGTATGCAAGGTTAGCGATGAACATGTCCAAGAAAGAGTTCTCTTAACTACTTATAGAAAAACTAGGGGTATGTTTGTTAAATGTTTTGAAAAGTGTTTTTGGTGTCTTGATTTGAAAATGTTTTGATGCGATAGAAAGTTGAGAAGTGTTCAATTTGAAAAAAAATGTTGAGAAGGCCTCCCTGTGAATGCTACTCCTGCCCTACTTGAGAATGAGTTCAAGAAATTTGGACCCATTAAGAGTGGTGGTATTCAAGTTAGAAGCCAAAAAGTATGTCATATGTCAACTTAATATCTGTTGTTCATTGTTAACTGTTTCCTCCACTAATGTTTATTTTCAATGTTTCAATACCACAGGGATTTTGGTTTGGCTTTGTGGAATTTGAGGTGGCAAGTGTTGTGCAATGTGCAATCGAGGTAAACATCTGATTTTTCTGTGCTGATACATTTTTTGTTCTGTTATACTTGATATGATTGAGCAGAGACGGGTGGGGCAATGACTTCTTTCATTTATCAACTGTATCACTTCTTGGATGCCATTGGTGTGAATATGATACATTGCACATATCTACAAATTCTGAGGATGTTTCTTTATGCATATAATCATTTATTGGAATTGGTTATGGTAGGATATGTTGGTTATATTTCGGAATGTTTGTGTAATATTTCCGAAAAGTGTATCTTGGAATATTTCGGAAAGTATTTGAAAAAGCAGTTGAATATTTCGGAATATTTCGAAAAGTGTACTCGTGTTCATTAGATGTTGCCATGGTGGTATTTTTTTTTCTTTTCTATTTTCTCCTGTTATAGTTTATATGATTGAGTAGATGGATGGGCCATAACTTCTTTCCTTAGTGAATGGCTTGACACATTTAATTCTTAATCATTTTTGTGAGTTAGGCACTTTGATTGTAATCTAAATGCAATAGGTCTAATATATGTGCATAAGAAACCAACTGGGCAACCAAGAGGTAAAAGCAAAACAGAGACCAAACTGTATTCCATAATTACTCAAAAACAAAATTTAAATTTGCTTATGAAATATTACCATAAGTGACTTGAAACAATACTCTGACTTTTTTCCCCTTGTTTGCCTTCTAACTTTAGCGACATTAGTGTAGAGATTTTTTGGTTGTCTAGATGTGGACAGTCCTAGAGTAGGTGCATGGATAATCACAATTGTTTTCCATCTTCATTTGAATCTTTTATGAATTTTTTGTTGAATGTTGTCTTTTGGGGGTGGCGCTCTTGAGCAGTTGTCTCATGTGGGATATTTTTTCCATCTAGTGAAGTTGTCATTGGTTGTTGCTTGTGCTAGTTCACTGGTGTTGTAATTTGTGTAACAAGAATTTAACCAAGAAATTGGGTGTTTATATTCTGCAGGCTGATGAGAGGAAGTCAGTTGGGGCATCTTTGGATGAGTCAGCCCCAGTATGTTGTTCTTCCACTCTTATGTTAATTATGATTCAATTGTTTGAATGATTAAACTTTACTTCGAATTCACTTTCATTATTAATTTGCATATTGTTGATAAGGTATTGATGTTTGTATACTTCTTTTGTATCCCTTTTTTCTTCCAGCTATTTATCTGAACGGATAGCACTTAAAGCATGCACAATTTTGATAGGACTTGGGCCTTGTCAAAGTTTGGCACTTGTCAAACCTTCGGTGTAATTAGGGAAATTTGTAAAGCATTTAATTAGTCCATTATTTTGTTAATTAGGGAAATTCTTGTAAAGCATAGGTGGATAATTTGTAAAGCATCTAATTAGTCCATTATTCTATTAATTAGGGAAATTATTGTACGTTATTTAGTTGTATATGTAATTCATTCAATTCATGATTTGTTGCTTTTTGTTTATTCAAATACATAATTTTAGTTTGTGTTTCAAATGACCAGATGGAGCTTCAATTCCAGGACCAAAAAAAATCCTTTAAAACCAAAAACCAAAACCAAAACCAAAAAAAAAAAAAAAAAAAACAACTATCAGCGTCGACATTGAGTCGACGCTGATACTAATTTTTAAAATTTTTTTAATAATATCAGCGTCGACAATTTGTCGACGCTAATAGTTGAACTATCAGCGTCCACAAATTGTCGACGCTGATACTAATTTTTAAAATTTTTTTAATAATATCAACGTCGACTGTATGTCGACGCTATAGTTCAACTATCAGCGTCGACATTGAGTCGACGCTGATACTAATTTTAAAATTTTTTAATAATATCGGCGTCGACTAAATGTCGACGCTAATAGTTCAACTATCAGCGTCCATAAATAGTCGACGCTAATAGTTGACCATCAGCGTCGACTTTGGGCTTTGTCCATTGACATATCAGCGACAACGCATACAGGCCTTTAGCGTCGACAAAGTTGACGCTGAAAGTCGACTATTAGCGTCCACCTGTTGTCGACGCTGATAATACCATCAGTGTCGGACTTTTAGCATCGACTATATTAGCGTCCAGATGTCGACGCAAATACTATTAGCGTCCATTTTTTGCCTATTAGCGTCGAGTTTTTGTCGACGCTGATGACTCTTTTTCTTGTAGTGAACGAACATGGAGATATATGAAAGTCCGGCTATGGTGTTTTAGATAACCAGACATGTTTTAGTGCATTTAATTTGTTGTGGCCGGCCGGCTTCCATGGAGACATATATACGTGTGTGAATGGATAGCCGGCCTGGGACGACAATCCAAAACTTCAAAACAAGTGGCCCAGCTAGCTGTACGTTTTGTACGAACTTTGACATTTTCTTTTCTTCTTCCAATTTTGCTACCAATTAAGAACAAACAGTGCAGGTTGGAGACGTCTACCATGTTAATAATACAAATAAATTAATTCCTCAATCGTCAAGATACACGTAATTGGTAATAAGATAAGATGCATGGACTTTTATTCACCAACTCTTCCCCTGCGTACGTGTCATCTCGATCAATTAATTAATTGACACCTAACCACATCCTATAAATACCACCCCAAACATCAAACACAAATACAACAACTTACACGTACAAACTTACAATCAGCTCAGACATCCTTATTATTTGTTTTGTGAGAATCCATTTATTAGATATGAATTCCTTCATGAGATTGTTCGGAAGCCTTAGCTTCATATGGCTCCTGGCAATATCAGCAGCAGCCAACCATCATCCTCCCCGCTCCGGTGCTCGACAGTGCCGGAAGTCCTCTCGAAGCCGGTGTAGAATACTACATCAATCCCGCTATTACCGACAACGGCGGTCGTTTCACCCTGATTAACCGAAATGGGTGCCCATTAAACGTTGGGCAGGAAAACGTTTCGGGCTTGGAAGGCCTTCCTGTCATCTTCACTCCTTTCCTCGAGGGAGAGACGGTGATTAGGGAGGATAGGGACTTCAAGGTTGTTTTCTCGGCAGCCACAATCTGTGTGATGTCAACGGCGTGGAAGGTGGGCGAGACAGACGCTGCGAGTGGAAGGAGATTAATTGTGACCGGAGAAAGCCAAAGCGAGCTAGCCACCGACAACTACTTCCGGATAGTGAAAGCCGAAGTGGGAGACAATATCTACAACATTTCATGGTGTCCTACGGATGTCTGCCCCACTTGCAAGTTTAACTGCGGGACTGCTGGCGCTTTGGTTGAAAATGGGAAGAGGTTGTTGGCCTTGGATGGGAGTGTGCTTCCCGTTATGTTTGAGAGGAGGGCTTAATTTAATTATTACCTCTCCTTAAATAAATGGAGTTAATTAGCTTCTCCATCTACTAAATAAATTAAGCTGAGGGCATGTGTTTTGTAAGTCCTTTGTAAAGAATATAATGACAATTTTGATGCAAACAACAAAAAATTGTCTTAGATCTCTCTCTCACAAAATTATGAAGATAGCTCGACCATTCCTTCAAGTCAGCTAGGGGATGGTTCGACCGACATCATACTCAAAAAAACATAATTATGGAATTAAAATAAATTATTAGCTACATCTCTTTAATTACAAAAATATATTATTTTAATATGATTTGACAAAAATGCTAAAATGGCCAGCACTAATGGTCTACATAAAAATTGGATCACAAACTCATGAAATGACCTTTCTTGAATTAATGAAATGAAAAGTGTAGCAGTC
The DNA here is from genome assembly GCA_013348765.1 of Carpinus viminea. NCBI lineage: Eukaryota > Viridiplantae > Streptophyta > Magnoliopsida > Fagales > Betulaceae > Carpinus > Carpinus viminea. The sequence goes on along the minus strand of CP054672.1, from coordinate 30,821,043 downwards.
AAAGTTGAATTTTAAAAAGTGGGAGAGTGGTTTCAAACCACGCATTTACTAAGGAATTTATGAGAAATTTTCCCTTTTTAATAAGGCTTTTTTTTTTTTGTTATAGAGCAATTTTCTAGAAGTATTGGAAGGTTGCTTCAATTGAAAGTTTGGCAATGTTAGGTGCTCTTCTAATGTTCTCTTAGTATTCTTCTAACTGTAATGTGATTTTTAAAATTACCATTGAATTTGAGATTATCATTGTTGACTTTTAATTTATTAATAATTTTAAAAGTCACGTCACAGTTAGTAGGACACCAAGAGAATACTAGAAAAACACCTACTATTTTCCTTGAATGTTTGAATTAAGGGTGAAATAAGAGCGTGATAATTAATATAGGGCATTAATGTTTGAATTGGCCATTTGAAGAAAGCCATAACCATTTTTCAACCGTACGTGTAAATCATCGAGGGCAACCATTTTGTACAATCAAGATGTAGTAAATTTAAAAATTAAAAATTAAAAAAAAAAAAAAAAAGAAAGGGAGGAAAGAAAGAAAGAAAGAGAAGAAGAAGAAGAGGATGGGAGAATTCTGCCATTGCGTAATGCCCAAATTGCCCTAACAAACTCGGTGGCCTTTGTTTATTGTTGTGTAAACGCGATTGAAGCAACCCCATGTATATTTCACTCAAAGGAAAAGTATTTAGTGTTAAATACTATACTCTTATTCAACCACCAATCCTTGAAAATGAGGACACTTCCAAGCTATATACACGCTATTCCTCTAAGGCTAATCTATAATGAGATATTTTTTCTATTATGTTAATTTCTATTTATCCAATAAGAAAGAGCGGATTTTATTGTTTAATTAATAATTTTAACACCTCAAGACTTCTACTATGATATCATGTTGTTATGATTCAAATGTCCCAAAAACATGTGTGCATGTATAAGCTCTTGAACACCATTCCTTGCAAACAATTTTTCAAGAGTAAAATCTACTTGAAATTTGTATAAATGAACAAGAGATCTACACGTGAACCTTGTCATAACATAGACAAGTTGGCAAAATCCTATTTCAGAGACGTTACAATGAGATTTGGGAAGGATAAAATCCATATTTTTCACCAATAAAATATGCGTGAGGATTACAAAACATTGAGATTTGATCCAATCTCCTGGGTCACTTTTTAACCTACTAATGTCTATCTAAATGGTCGAACGCCCGATCTAACACACATACATACATAATTCATGCAGTAGTATCTTTGTATTGTTTTGATCTCCTTCCATTCCCCACAAGAACTCAAGAAGGAGCTTGCACTTCAGCTTCTTGAGAAGAACAAGTGAATCCACTTCTAATTCTAAATCCATTAAACATACCTTATGTGGATAACAAGACACTAAAACATGTTGATTTGAATCAATTAAAACATTCCCTGTGCAAAACACTCTAGAATCAATTGAATCCCTTTAGAAACTGAATCCCATTTATGCCCATAAAACATGGTCATGCATTAGCCCCACCTAATGACAACATATAGACTGTTTGGCACTGAATTAATGTGATTTCGCAGACAAAACTTGCGATTTTAAACGAAAAGATTTCAAGTAGCAAAGAAAGTTGTTATTCAATGATTCAATACAAAGAAGCCAATAATGATTTATGTGTAAACTGCAGTGAGCTAAAAGACTCTAGAGCCAATTTAGATCTCATAAAACATCAGATTCCAGAAGCTTCCATTGGAGGTCAAGTGAGGGAGAGAACTAATTAAAAATGAGTAACGATTATTTGATTAACTTCTGCACTATCCGACATAAGAATGGATTGTTCATCTAACATCTATCAACAACATCAGAAATATTAAATTGATTCCTGAACTAAGATAACTAACAAAACGAAAAAACAAAAAACTTGGAAGCCACCACAATCAAACTACTTCTTGCTCTCAAGTAGATGCTCGCCCAAAGTTGATGAGGTCAGTTTGAAAATCATCAAAGAGATGGATGATTCGCTGGTTATAAATGGGTGATAGGCTGATAGGAGTCCTGATTGAGGAATTGTGAGCAAAACGTGCGGTTTGGTAGGTGGGTCGAGATGAAGTGATCTTTCTTTTTCCAGATTATATAACTTGGATTAAGAACAGATGGCTTGCCTTCCGTATCAACAACAAACTCATCTGAAAACAAATTTATCATGAAGAACTGGAACAAACTGTGATATCCAGTTTAGATAATTAGCCTATACATTACAATCTCTAACAAATATTTGAATACATGTTTTCTCATTTATCTACATTATCTGACGCTAATTCCTCTGTATTATCTGCTTCTGATGATCTGTCTTGCACAGCATGCATTATCTAATGGTGGAATGAATACGGTCAACTTTTCTAACAAGATGCAAATTTTTTCCTACTTTCATATGATATTTAGATGACCAGCCATGTTTTAGGGTAACGAACATGGAGACATATGAAAGTGAATTTAATTTGTTGCGGCTTCCATGGAGACATAAACATGTGTGAATGGATAGCCTGGGACGACGACCCAAAACTTCAAAAAAAGTGGCCCAGCTAGCTGTACGTTTTGTACAAACTTTGACATTTTCTTTTCTGATATATGTTCCAATTTTGCTACCAATTAAGAACAAACAGTGCGTGTTGGGGACGTCTTGTCTCTTACCGTCTTAATACAAATAAATTCTTTCGTAAGATGCACGTAATTTGTAATAAGATAAGATGCATGGACTTTTATTCACCTATGGATAACATGTGGACGGCTACCATGTCCGCACCACATCCTATAAATACCACCCCAAACATCAAACACAAATACAACATCTATTTACACCAACTTACAATTAGCTCAGACATCCTTATTATTATTTGTTTTGCGAGAATCCATCCATTTATTAGATATGAATTCCTTAATGAGCTCTATCGGAAGCCTTAGCTTCATATGGCTAGTCCTGGCCGTATCAGCAGCAGCTCAACCATCGTCCTCCCCCGCTCCCGTGCTCGACAGTGCCGGAAGTCCTCTCGAAGCCGGTGTAGAATACTACATCAATCCCGCTATTACTGACAATGGCGGTCGTTTCACCCTGATTAACCGAAATGGGTCATGCCCGTTGTACGTCGGGCAGGAAAACGTTTCGGGCTTGGAAGGGTATCCTGTCATCTTCACGCCTTTCGCGGAGGGAGAGACGGTGATTAGGGAGAGTAGGGACTTGAAGATTGTTTTCTCTGCAAGCAGTACCTGCGCAGTCAACTGCATGGAAGTTGGGCGAGAAAGACGCTAAGAGGAAGGAGATTGATTGTCACCGGAGAAAGCCAAAACCAGCAACGTCCCACCGACAACTACTTCAAGATAGTGAAAGCTGAAGTGGGAGACAATATCTACAACATTGAATGGTGTCCTACGGAAGTGTGTCCCATTTGTAGGTTTGACTGCGGACTGGTGGCGGTTTGGTTGAAAATGGGAAGAGGTTGTTTGCCTTGGATGGGAGCGTGCTTCCGGTTACGTTTGAGAGGAGGGCTTAAACTCTTATATATTTGTAATTTGGTCTCTAGCTAACAGTACCAGCTAGTAATTAAGTAAATAAATGGAGAAAATTAATTAGCTCCTCTACTAATTAAATAAACCTTAGTACTGCGGTTGTGTTGTAAGTCCTAATTTGAAAAGTTGTGACTATAATAATAAAAGAAATTATTATGTATGTTTTACCCCTCTCCCTCTTTCTCTCTCTCTCTCTCTCGTAATGTGCCTACATTTATGTCCACAATGAAATATTTTATAGATAAAGAATTCTTTGCATTCTATCCTCTATTTAGCGTAAATCTCTACTGAATTGGCATACTTCAAGATCTACTATTAATTAAAAAAAAAAAAAATGTACTTGAACGTAATTTTCTTCCAAATAGATGTAAAAAATTAAGGGATGGTGTAATATGTCACAATTTAATATTTTTTTAAATTCAAGTATCTCTTTTTATTTATACATTAGGTGAAAATGTCAAAATTGTCATACTTTGGGTGTACTAAAGTCTATTTTCTAGAAATATATTAAGATAAGGAAGATGAGTATAAATAAGAAATATATTAAAATTGTGGGAGAATTATCAAAAATTGAGATATCAAAGATTTGTGATGATGCATATCCAACATTGACTTCTAAACCTTGTCCATTTTTTTTTCTTTTGAAAAAATAAACTGTTGTATTTAATTAGTTTCCCATCATCTACAAATAAATCTACATGATTAGATTATGATCTTTAGGAAATAAAAGAAAATATATGTGCAGGTTAGCAATAAATAGACTCATGTGATGAACAATATAATAAGATAGCTTTCATATGCCAAATTCTCAAATTTGTAAAATAATGACTATTTTTCATGCAAAGAACAGAAAATTGTCTTAGATCTCTCTCTTTTTAAAATTATGAAGATGGCTAGACCATTCCCTCAAGTCGAGGGGATGGTTCAACCAACCCCTAGGCCGGTTCAATACACCATCATTATAACACAAATAGAGCAATATCATTATAACATTATCAATATTAGTAAAAAAAAAACATAATTTATGAATTAAAAGAAATTATTAGCTCCATCTCCTTAATAAAAACAAAAAATACATTATTTTAGGGTGATTTGACAAAAATTCTAATGTGGCACTAACGATCTACAAAAAATTGGACATCAAAATCAAAGAACTTTTCTGTGTTTTCTCGAATGATACAAATTTCAAAACATCTCTTAGATCGAATCCTCCAACATAACTAGATGTTTCATGGTATCTACTATCTATAACAACATAGTCAAACATATGTAGAAAAAAAAAATAATATAAGGGTAAGTTCAACAACTTAGTAAGTAGAAATACACATGACGTACCCGTCATTAAATGGTGAACTCAGTTGTTTATAAAACACATGCAACATTAAGATATTGCAGTTTATCATAGATGTGATATATATACATATATATATGCTTATAATCATGAGTGTAATAATTCAACAATATAGTATACAGATATTACCCATTCTTAGCGGGGTTGACACTATTCCGAGGGACAAGATACAATGTTGGTACTCCAACCATTGCACGTTATACATAACACTAGTAGTACAATTGAGTCCAACTTTGAGTAGCCCACACCATTAATGATGTCCGTCCTATAATGACTATCCATTGGAAATGACTACATCTTGGTCAAGGAACCATTGGATCCAAAGCCTACACACACACATTTGAACATAAAGTTAACCTGTATAATAAGTCTATGACTATTATAGTATCGATGTATACCATATCATACGATGAAATTAGTCTTATCAGTCTTTTACATGCATAGTTTTATAAGTCTCATTATGATCTTATTAATGAACATACATTTTCGCAAAAGAGAGTTCCCAGTAATTCCAAAATATATTTCATGAGTTGCAAATATGCATATTTGATACATATAAAATAGATATATAATGCAGAAAAAGTAACAACAAACATCCATGTGAGTTTGTACTCACCTGAGTCGTAAAGCTCATCTATATAATTCAATCTTTTGAGGCTCTATAACCTCGAATACTGAAAAAATACTTATCATTAATTCTATTTCTACTTAAACAACTTTAGAATAACGAAACAGGAGCTATGGGACGGTTTGGTGAAAATAAAATCCCTTGTCACATTCTAGACCATACGTTCGGGCTCGAGGCTATACGTCCGGTCTTGAGATTGTAAGTCCGCTTCAAGGTTTTTAGAAAGAATCTTATTTTCTCCACTCATCCTCCTATTCTCCAAACTAACTCCTAAGCTTACCAAAAGGCTTCTTATGGTCTCTTAAGTCGAAATGAAACCTTCATGCAATTCAATCATATTAAGTTATCATAACACTACTCTAACAAGGTTTAAAGCAAAACTAAAGCTAAAACTATTAACATAAGACAATAATCGAGCAGCATAATGACGTAATTAAAGAGCTAGGCAACTGTGACGACCCGCTTAAATAAAAATATGACTATTTTTTTAAAAAAAACAATAACCCACAACAAGCAGATTGTCATAGTGGCATGGCTATACCGCAGTATGCCATGAACCCATACTTTAACCTGATTAACAATATCATGAGCCCTACAGAGCTATATACATCAATTATGATTAATCAGAGTTTATATCTTTACAGCAAAACATAAATAACATTAAACATACTTAATACATCAGAACTGTTTAATACATCTATGTGATTAAAGATTACATACAAAATAATGACTATCCAAAAGTGTCACATGCGACACGAGCCATATACAAAATATCACAGTCTAAGCATATACATGAATGCTTTACCAAAAAGGACTAACAACTAGTCCAACAAAATAAACACTCATATCCAGCCTCAAACATCTCAACCCGGATACATAGCCATCGGTCATTATCTATAATCCTATACCGCATCATCATCAAGATTTCGTATCCAAACCCGAGATACATGTAGAATTATGAGCCCACCGTCTTTATATAATAAAGACCTCAGCAATATAGAACTCACTAGACTTTTCTAAAATAGTCATTTAACTTTGTTCACATTTAAATATCATAACTCAACAATAAAACATATTAGATGTCATCATACAATGTCTAGTCAGTAATAATATACATATGTATTCGTCCCATACTATCACATATGCATATTGATACGTCGAGTGTACAATCATACAAAGCCAATCATCATCATCATCATCATATAATCATATGCTATGCATGCTCATACTCATGTTCGTCATCTTATGCCATTTTCATTGTGAGACCAACTTTGCAGTAATGAGACCATACTCAATCACCACTGGGAGCCGTCACCCCGTTTCCATTATACATGAAGCCAACACTACTGTAGTGAAACCACACTTAATCACCACCGAGTTATTCATGCGGCCAACTTCATAGTGAGACTAAACTCTATCACCACCCGAGTCATACATGCGGCCAACTCCGCGGTAGTGAGACTAAACTCAATCATCACCCGAGTCATACATGGGACCAACTACACGGAAGTGAGACTAAACTCAATCACCACTGAAGTTATACATGTGGCCAGCTCCACGGTAGTGAGACTAAACTCAATCATCACTGGAGTCATACATGAGGCCTGCTCAACGGTAGTGAGACCATACTCAATCACCATCAGAGCCGTACATGTGGTCCGCTCAACGGTAGTGAGACCATACTCAATTACCACCGGAAGTCAAGCCCTGTTTTTGTTTCATTACTCATGTCATGTTCATGATCATGTTAACAAACTTAAATTTTATAAATGTCTTTTAGGTTTCTTTATATGTCAATTTACTTTAAGTTTACATTGTAAATAAGAAAATACCCTCTATTTGGATCCAAATAAAAATACTAGAAAATCAAATTCCTCATAGGTCAAAATCCAAAAATCTAGTTTTAGTACAAAATGTGATTTTCGGCAGCTCATGACAAAAGTTTCATCGATGTTCACCAATGTAAACATCATCATAAAATCACAATTGACTATCTAATATATAATGAGCAAATGCGGTTAGAAATTATCATGAAAATCTCAATAATTGAAAAAGTAATTTTCCAGACTTAGTCAATTTAAAGTTGATCATCTAATTTCTTGTTACATCCTCCTCCTAATAAAAATTTCGTCATGAAATTTATATCATACATCACTAACATGTTCACAACCAAGGCATACTTTGACAAAGCTTTTATATAACATTGCAAAATATGCACATACCTAGGTTCACGTGAACAAGTGAGGATAACGCTCACACGTATCCCGCTTGAGCTCCCACGACGCTTCCTTAACATCATGGGTTCGCCACAAAGTTGGCCTGAACTCCACCTACCAGTACCATCAAAGAGAGGGGGAAGAAAAGGAACTTCGATGGATATGCATATATGATCCACTCTTAACTTGTCCCTCGCTATAAATCTCTTTCCAATTTTACCTTGGTTCCACACTTCATTGCAATTTCCTGTAACACTACAGCTGGAGTGTTTGCATTTGAAACACCTCGTCCAGATTCAAAGTCAAGATCCCTGTTGCTGGAAGATGGTCGACGGAATGGAATCTCCTCACCTACAAAAAAGGCAAATCCCCATAATATAACACCAATCATGATAAACTTTTCATAGAGAAATTAAAAAGATCACTTTAATCAAACAAAGTCACCAATCAATACGAGTACATATCAACATTTTTAAATGCTCGGAATACATTTTCCAAGAAAGTCAATAACCAATAAACTTCCATTTATGTGTGAATGAAAACAATTAAAACAGAACAATGATGAAGTTACCACTTGAATGATGAAGTTACCACTTGTTTCATCAACTTTGCTCATGGCACAATTGAGGTTAGAAGATCATTGAAATTCTAAATGGATGCCCAGCTAATAAGAGCCTTATTTAGTTATACCACAGTTAGGATTAGCTAAAGCATCCCTTTCAACATTGTTTATTCAACACCATCTCTTCTTTCAAACTTGGTAAGTTCAATACTATTTTGTTGATTAATGCCTTGGATAACAAACTAAGATGCTTAAAAATTTAAAATCTTATCCAACATCATAGTCAACTTTTTCTAAATAGAAAGGTTTTTTTCCAAGTAACAAAAAAAGGTTAAATTCATAGAAATATGTAGTTGAGGTGCTTTTGGGATTCACCAGCACTCATAACAGCATGTCCCACCCATTAAAAAGGCCTATAAGATTCATCTATGTATGCAATTTAGTAACATAGCTCACACGAGAGAGAGAATGGTAACTAGACACTGTATGGTTTAATCTCAACCGATCATCTCTATGAAAAGCCTGCAAATGAGATAATCTTATAAGATTCATACGATGAGGTAAAAATGTATACTTTGGGAGTACTAAAGTCTATTTTAAATATATTAAGATAAAGAAGATGAATATAAATAAGATCTGTATTAAAATTGTGGAGATTATCAAAATTGAGATATCATATTTTTGTGATTACGATAACCAATACCGACTTTGAACCTTGTACATTTTTTTTTCTTTCAAACAGTAACTATTGCATTTGGTTTCCCATCATCTATAAATAAATCTACACAATTAGATTATGATCTTTAGGAAAGAAAAGAAAATATGTGCAGTTTAGCTATGAATAGACTTATGTGAGGAACAATATTTGGATGGAATTTTCATCCAAATAGATGTAAAATTAATGAATGGTGTAATGTGTCACAATTTAATATTTGTTGAATTCAAATATCTCTTTTTATTTATACATGAGCTAAAAATGTCAAAGATGTCAAACTTTGATAATCAAATCCAATTTTTTGGAAATATATTAAGATAAAGACGATGAGTATAAACAAGAAATATATTAAAATTGTGTAAGATTATGAAAAATTGAGATATCAGATATATGTGATTATGGATAACCAATATTGACTTCTAAGCCTTGTATATTTTTTTTTTCTTTCGAAAAATGAAACTATTGTATTTGGTTTCCCATTATCCTACATGATTAGATTAGGATCTTTAGGAAAGAAAAAAAAAATATGTATAAGTTAGCAATGAATAGACTTATGTGAGGAACAATATTTGGATGGAATTTTCATACAAATGAATGTAAAATTTAACGAATGGTGTAATGTGTCACACTGTAATATTTTTTGAATTCAAATATCACTTTCCACTTATACATGACGTAAAAAGGTCAAAGTTGTCATACTTTGAGAGTACTAAAAATCTATTTTTTGGAAATATATTAAGATAAAGAAGATGAGTATAAATAAGAAATACATTAAAATTGTGGGAGATTATCAAAAATTGGGATAACAAAAGTTTGTGATTATGCACAACCAATATTGACTTCTGAGCCTTGTACATTTTTTTTTTCTTTCGAAAAATGAAACTATTGTATTTGGTTTCCCATCATCTATAAATAAATCTACATGATTAAATTAGGATCTTCAGGAAAGAAAACAAAATATATGTGCAGTTTAGCAATGAATAGACTTATGTGAGGAACAATATTTGGATGGAATTTTCCTCCAAATAGATGTAAAATTTATGAGTGATTTAATGTGTCACAATTTAAAATTTGTTGAATTCAAGTATCTCTTTTCTTTATACATGAGGTAAGAATGTAAAAGTTATCATACTTTCGAGTATTAAAAGTCAATTTTCTAGAAATATATTAAGATAAAGAAGATGAGTATAAATAAGAAATATATTAAAATTGTGAGAGATTATCAAAATTGGGATAAGATGTTTGTGATTGTACACAACCAATATTGATTTCGAGCCTTTACATTTTTTTCTTTCGAAAGAGGAAACTATTGTATTTGGTTTCCATCATCTATAAATAAATCTACATAATTATATTAGGATCTTTAGGAGAGAAAAAAAATATATGTGTAAGTTAGCAATGAATAGACTTATGTGAGGAATAATATTTGGAAGGAATTTTAAAATAGATGTAAAACTTAATTAATGGTGTAATGTGTCATAATGTAATATTTTTGAATTCAAGTATCTCTTTCCACTTATACATGAGGTAAAAATCTCAAAGTTGTCATATTTTGGTAGTACTAATAGTCTATTTTCTGAAATATATTAAGATAAAGAAGATGAGTATAAACAAGAAATATATTAAAAATTGTCAAAAGTCATGATATCGGATGTTTGTGATTATGCATAACCAATCGACTTTGAGTCTTGTACATTTTTTTTTCTTTCAAAAAGGAAACTATTACATTTGGTTTCCGTCATCTATAAATAAATCTACATGATTAGATTAGGGTCTTTAGAAAAGAAAAGAAAATATATGCAGTTTAGCAATGAATAGACTTATGTGAGGAACAACATTTGGATAGAATTTTTCGAAATAGATCTAAAAATTAATTAATGGTGTAATGTGTCATAATTTAATATTTGTTGAATTCAAGTATCTCTTTTATTTATACATGAGCTAAAAATGTCAAAGATGTCAAACTTTAGAATCTTTGAAAACCCAATTTTTGGAATAATATTAAGATAAAAAGATAAATATAAACAAGAAATATATTAAAATTGTGTGAGATTGTGAAAATTGAGATATCGGATGTTTGTGATTATGCACAACCAATATTAACTTCGAGTCTTGTACATTTTTTTTTCTTTCAAAAAGGAAACTATTGTATTTTGCTTCCATCATCTATAAAAAATCAACATGATTAGATTCGGTCTTTAAGAAAAAAATATATATATATCGTAGGTTAGCAATGAATAGACTTATGTGAGGAACAATATTTGGAAGGAATTTTTTCCAATAGATGTAAAACTTAATGAATGGTGTAATGTGTCACAGGTAATAATTTTTGAATTCAAGTATCTCTTTCCTCTTATACATGAGGTAAAAATCTCAAAGTCGTCATATTTTGGTAGTACTAATAGTCTATTTTCTTGAAATATATTAAGATAATTAAAGAAGATGAGTATAAAGAAGAAATATATTAAAATGGTGGGAAATTGTCAAAAATTATGATATCAGTTGTTTGTGATTACGCATAGCCAATACGACTTTTGAGCGTGTACATTTTTTTTCATTCGAAAAAGGAAACTATTGCATTTGGTTTCCCATCATCTATAAATAAATCTACACAATTAGATTAGGAAAGAAAAGAAAATATATGTGCAGTTTAGCAATGAATATACTTATGTGAGGAACAATATTTGGATAGAATTTGCATCCAAATAGATGTAAAAATTAATGAATGGTGTAATGTGTCACAATTTAATATTTGTTGAATTCAAGTATCTCTTTTTATTTATACACGAGCTGAAAATATTGTTCCTCACATAAGAAAAATATTAAGATAAAGAAGATGAATATAAACAAGAAATATATTAAAATTGTGTGAAATTATGAAAAATTGAGATATCATATGTTTGTGATTATGCATAACCAATATTGACTTCTAAGTCTTGTACATTTTTTTTTTCTTTCGAAAAAGGAAACTACTGTATTTGGCTTCCCATAATCTATAAATAAATCATAATTTCATTATATTTTATTTACCAATTTTACATTATCTTTGCAGATTGCACAAGCAACTGATGCATCTTCTAGAGGTAAATGAAGTAATAGAGGTAGGGGTAGGGGTATGGGTCAACATACTAGGGGAGGGTCAACTAGACTGCAAAGACATGGAACACAGACTAGGGGAGGGCCTATTGGATTGCAAAGAAGTAGATTAATGACTAGGAGATGGCCTACTGGATTGCAAAGAGGTGGACCAAGGATTAGTGTGAGCAATGATATTTATAATAATATTTCATTATGGTTTATTTAATTGAAAGTGCATTTTACTTTTGAACAAAAGTTAATATTTTTATGTTACATAGTTTGTGGTGCTCAACACAAGACAATTGTAATGAACCTCTTCAATCTCAGTCCATATATCGCCTCGAACAATACTAGTGTGAGCAATGCTATTTATAATAATATTTCATTTTAGTTCATTTCATTTAAAGTGCATTTTACTTTTAAATGAAAGTTTATATTTTTATGTTACATAGTTTCAAGGTACTGTCAACACAATACGATTGTACGGACCTCCTCAATCTCAGTCCACACTGTCTCAGAGCAATACTAATGTGAGCAATGCTATTTATAATAATATTTCATTTAAAATACATTTTACTTTTGAATGAAAGTTAATATTTTAATGTTATATAGTTTCAGGGTATTGTCAACACAATACATTTGTATGGACCTTCTTAAAGGAATGCTACTGTGAGCAATGCTATTGATACTGTTAGTACTTCATACTTTTTTTTCCTTTGAATTTTTTTTTTCTCTTTGAATTTGATGGTTGGTTAATGTGAGTACACACTTGTCGACGCAGGAACATTGGACATCGCAACCAACATGGTCTACTCAACCAATTGGATCTTCTTAGCCACCTCAACCACAATTGGGGCTTACTACTGCATGTACATCAACACCGTCACAAGAGATAAAAATATTGTACCAACTGGAGAAGGCAATTGCAATAATGGAAGCTAACAAGAATAAAAGGAAGAAGCCGGATTGGAAAAAAATATTAAATCAAAATAGAGGGGTTAAGATGTGTGTATATATCCAATTGCAGTACTGTGGTAACTTAGAGGCTTCAGAAGAGCCAAACAACAATATATATTGTCAAAATGATATTCTTTTGCCCATTTGTTTTTCCTTTTTTTTGGTAATGTATTCGCTTAGGAAACTAAAAATGACCAAAACGACTTCGGCAAAATCTTAAAAATAAAACTTTACTCAAAAACTATTTTTAACTTAAAACTATACTTTTCAAATGCAATCTTAAATAGGCTCGAAGAAATATCAAATGATGAACAACTTGCACTTTTGTAAATTGTTTCAAATTACTTGTCAAATTGTCAAATGAACTAACAAGAGAAATACAATGATTAAAAATGGAGGAAACCTATAAAATCTTGAAACTACGATTTTTCTCTTTAGAAAAAGGAAAATCTAGAAAGAATCCCAAACAAGTATAGTAATTACACGGTAATATTGAGAGAAGCAACTATAAAATTGAATTGAAGTGAGTAACAACCAAGTTCTATAGATTTAGTCATCCATCTACTATATTGACGAAACAACAAATTTGTCTTCTTAAATGCTCCTAAATTCTTACTTGAACAAGAAAAAAAAAAAAAAGATCAACAATTTAAAATAACATGTAAAATGGTCCACAAACTCTTACTTTTAATGTCATTACAATTTTTAAAGAGATTATTTGAATGTGCATAGAAATAGATCAGCCCAACCAATATTTTTCAACTAGATTGTTGAATTGAGAGCTGGTCTTAAGTTCAAAACCTTAATCAATCTAGTAATCTATTTAATCAGCTCAAACTAAAGAAGACTATTTTATTTTGCTCCACTAATGAAAAGTGCTTGGGAACTTCAGATCAAAGTATCCAACTAACTCTACCACTTAACTACTTGAAACAAGTATTTGGCTCCTTCACTCACCATGTCGTGTAAGAAGAGGAAATGTGTGAGGACTCAAAGTCCAATATATCTTTCTATCACAAGCCATGCACTTCAATCTCAACAGGCACTACAGAGCACAGATGGTGCAGAATTTTTCCATCAGAATTTTCAAAACCCAAAATCCAATATACCATAATATAAACAACTAGCCAATAAAAATAGAGCAACAACAAGAAATTTCCACGTTACCCAATAGTGAAAACAGTCCAATGATTCAAATTTCTAATTTCATGGGAACAGAATAAAAATGAGAAAAAAAACCACCGGCCACGATATTGAATATTACACACACTATCGACGATCAAAAGACAAAAAACAGATCGAGCAAGAAACTCCAGTACTCCAAGAGTGAAAGTCACTAATAATGCAAATTTATAGAGAAGGGAATGGCCAACTGGCCCAATAAACTACAGACAAACAAAAAACACATAAGCATTTCTCACTCTTTGAGGCATTTCTTCAAACACCTCACCCTCACATATGGTCCTCCACCCATACAAACGACCAACATTCCATTTCACGCAAGCAAAGAACAAAAAAAGTTTGAATACACAATTAAATCCAGATTCGGGGAATCATGTTTCCTCAAAGAAAGAGAATACACAACAATAAGAAGAAAGATCTAGTGAGCAACAAGCATTAGAAAGCCAGTTCAGCATTATCTTACATTCACGGCCACAAATAAATAAATGAAATTTTTTCAAAAAAAAGGTAGATGATGGCCCAAATCAAAATTTCAATAAACCGTGGATTCTGTATTTGCAGAGAGAGAACAAGAGAGGTACCCGATTCATCGGTGGTCCGTGAATCCATTGGTGGAGGTCCGAGGTCGGCAAACGGCGGCGAGCAACAAAGATGGAAGTAAGCTGCTGGAAAGATGGGGTTCTTCGAAGATGGGGTTCTTGCGACGGAGATGGGGTAAAATCTGGGCGTGGCTTGTGAAGAAGGGGAAGAAGGGTTGCAGGGGAAAGAACACGTGGAAGGAAGGGGAAGAAGGGGATTTTGTTAAATCCCAGCAAAACGATCACCTTTTTTCATTTTAATCTAACAAGGGCAATTTCAGAACTCTATATACCCAAAACGATGTCATTTTGATTTTCCATCCATTTTAAGTTTTAATAGTTTCATTGCGGATGGGGCTATTTTATAAGGAGTTGGTAGTTTATGGGGCTATTTTATACCAATTGAAACTTTGGGGGGCCATTTTACAAATGGGTGGTAGTTTGGGGGGTCATTCTATATTTTTCCCTTTCTTTTCCCTTCATCTATAAATAAATCTACATGATTAGATTATGATCTTTATGAATGAAAAGAAAATATATGTGGGATAGCAAAGAATAGACTTATGTGAGGAACAATATTTGGAAGGAATTTTCATCCAAATAGATGTAGAATTTAATGAATGGTGTAATGTGTCACAATGTAATATTTTTGGATTTCAAGTATCTCTTTCCACTTATACATGAGGTAAAAATGTCAAAGTTGTCATATTTTGGGAGTACTAAAAGTCTATTTTATGGAAATATATTAAGATAAAGAAGATAAGTATAAACAAGAAATATATTAAAATGGTGGGAAATTGTCAAAAATTGTGATATCAGATATTTGTGATTATGCATAACCAATATTGACTTTTGAGCCTTGTACATTTTTTTTTTCTTTTGAAAAAGGAAACTATTGTATTTGGTTTCCCATCATCTATAAATAAATCAACATGATTAGATTCGGATCTTTAGGAAAGAAAAAAAATATATATGCGTAGGTTAGCAATAAATAGACTTATGTGAGGAACAATTTTGGAAGGAATTTTCATCCAAATAGATGTAAAACTTAATGAATTGTGTAATGTGTCACAATTTAATATTTTTTAATTCAAGTATCTCTTTCCACTTATAATGTTATACATGAGGTAAAAATCTCAAAGTTGTCATATTTTGGTAGTACTAATAGTCTATTTTTAGAAATATATTAAAATAAAGAAGATGGGTATAAATAAGAAATATATTAAAAAGGTGGAGACTATCAAAATTGAGATATCGAGGTTTTTGATTATGCATAACCAATATTGACTTTGAACCTTGTACATTTTTTTTCCTTCAAATGGAAACTATTGTATTTGGTTTCCCATCATATATAAATAAATCTGCATGATTAGATTAGGATCCTTAGGAAAGAAAAGAAAATATATGTGCAGGTTAGCACTAAATAGACTTATGTGAGGAACAATATTTGGATGAAATTTTTGTCCAAATAGATGTAAAAATTAATAAATTGTGTGATGTGTCACAATTTAATATTTCTTGAATTCAAGTATCTCTTTCCACTTACACATGAGTTAAAAAGGTCAAAGTTATCATACTTTGGGATTAATAATAGTCTATTTTCGGGAAATATATTAAGAAAAGAAGATGAGTATAAATAAGAAATATATTAAAATTGTAGGAGATTAACAAAAATTGGGATAACAAAAGTTTGTGATTATGCACAACCAATATTGACTTCTGAGCCTTGTACATTTTTTTTTTCTTTCGAAAAAGGAAACTATTGTATTTGGTTTTTCATCATCTATAAAATAAATCTACATGATTAGATTAGGATCTTTAGGAAAGAAAACAAAATATATGTGCAATTTATCAATGAATAGACTTATGTGAGGAACAATATTTGGATGGAATTTTCGTCCAAATAAATGTAAAATTTTATTAATAGTGTAATGTGTCACAATTTAAAATTTGTAGAATTCAAGTATCTCTTTTTCTTTATACATGAGGTAAGATGTCAAAGTTGTCATACTTTTGGAGTACTAAAAGTCAATTTTCTGGAAATATATTATGATAAAGAAGATGAGTATAATCAAGAAATATATTAAAATTGTGAGAGATTTTCAAAAATTGAAATATCAAATGTTTGTGATAATGCATAACCAATACTGATTTATGAGCCTTGTACATTATTTTTTTTTCTTTCAAAAAATTAAACTGTTGTATTTGGTTTCCCATCATCTACAAATAAATCTACATGATTAGATTAGGATCTTTAGGAAGGAAAAGAAAATATGTGTGCTGGTTAGCAATGAATAGACTTATGTGAGGAACAATATTTGGACGGAATTTTTGTCCAAATAGATGTAAAAATTAATGAATGGTGTAATGTGTCACAATTTAACATTTGTCGAATTCAAGTATCTCTTTTTTATTTATGCATGAGGTAAAAATGTCAAAGTTGTCACACTTTGGGAGTACTAAAAGTCTATTTTTTATAAATATATTAAGATAAAGAAGATGAGTATAAACAAGAAATATACTAAAATTGTGGGAGATTATCAAAAATTGAGATATTAGATGTTTGTGATTATGCATAACCAATGTTGACTTCTGAGCCTTGTACATTTTTTTTTTTTTTGAAAATGGAAACTATTGTGTTTGGTTTCCCATCTATAAATAAATCTGCATGATTAGATTAGGATCTTTAAGAAAGAAAAGAAAGTATATGTGCAGGTTAGCAATGAATAGACTTATGTGAAGAACAATATTTGGAAGGGTTTTTGTCCAAATAGATGTAAAAATTAATGAATGGTGTAATATGTCACAATTTAATATTTGTTGAATTCAAATATCTCTTTTTATTTATACATGTAAAATGTCAAAGTTGTCATACTTTGGGAGTCCTAAAAGTCTACTTTCTAGAATTATATTAAGATAAAGAAGATGAGTATAAATAAGATATGTATTAAAATTGTGAGTGATTATCAAAATTGAGATATCAGATGTTTGTGATTATGCATTACAAATATTGACTTCTCGAGCCTTGTACATTTTTTTTTTTCTTTCAAAAGGAAACTATTGTTTCTTTTCCCATCATCTATAAATAAATCTACATGATTAGATTCGGATCTTTAGGAATGAAAAGAAAATATATGTGTAGGTTAGCAAATAATTGACTTATGTGTGGAACAATATTTGGACAGAATTTTCGTCCAAATAGATGTAAAAATTAATGAATGGTGTAATGTCATAATTTAAAATTTGTTGAATCTGTATCTCTTTTATTTATACATGAGGTAAAAATGTCAAAGTTGCCATACTTTGGGATTACTAAAATTCTATTTTCTTGAAATATATTAAGATAAAGAAAATGAGTATAAATAAGAAATGTATTAAAATTGTGGGAGATTATCAAAAATTGAGATATCAGATGTTTGTGATTATGCATAACCAATTTTTGACTTCTGAGCTTTGTACATTTTTTTTTCTTTCAAAAATGAAACTATTAGTATTTGTTTTCCCATCATCTATAAATAAATTTAGATGATTATATTAGGATCTTACGAAAGAAAGAAAATATATGTGCAAAGTTAGCTTATAAATAGACTTATGTGAGGAACAATATAATAAGATAGCTTTCATATGCCAAATTCTCAAATTTGTAAAATAATGACTATTTTTCATGCGAAGAACATATAATTGTCTTAGATTTCTCTCTTTTTAAAAATTATGAAGATGGCTCGACCATTCCTCAATTCAGCCAGTGGATGGTTCAACCTAATTCTAGGCGTTCAAGACGCTATCATTATAACACAAATGGAGCAGTATTATTATAACATTATTAGTATTGGTCAAAAAACATAATTTATGAATTAAAAGAAATTGTTAGCTCCATCTCCTTCATTACAAAAACCAAAAATACATTATTTTTGGTGATTTGACAAAATTTAATGTGGCACTAACGGTCTACAAAAATTGGATTTCAAAACCAAAGGATTTTTTCGAAGGACACAATTTCTTCCCAATTAATTTGAAAGAAATTTCTTAATAAATGACAAATGTCATTCAACATGTTTGGATTTCTCAAAAATCAACATTTGTCATCCTAGATTAGTAGAATGGTAATAATGATTGTTAAAATATATATATATTTTTTAAAATGAGAGATAACACTTGTCAACTATTAGACTAGGTTGGAGAAAAATTCCTCCAAACTAGTTTCAAGGAAATTTCTATCCTCCATGCCAATTGATTTGCACCATCCCCAATTTCAGTCATGCAATCCTTGCGTAATGCCCAAATTGCCCTAACAAAATCGGTGGTCTTCGTTTATTGTTGTAAACGATGGGAAGTAACCCATATTTCAATCAATGGAGAAGTATTTAGTCAAATACTTTATTCAACCACCAATCCTTGAAATTGGGGACACTACCAAGCTACACGCTATTCCTCTAAGGCAAATGAGATATGTTTTTGACTATGTTAATTTCCTATTTATCCGCTTAAGAAAGAGTGGATTTTATCATTTAATTAATACTTTTTACACCTTAAGACTTTTACTGTGTATAAGCTCTTGAACACCATTTATCGTGATGCTATTTTTCTAGAATAAAATCTATTCAAAATTTGTATAAATGAACAAGAGGACACATGAACCTTTTGTCATAACACAGACAAGTCTGCAAAATTCTATTTCGGAAACATGACAATGAGATTTGGGAAGAATAAAAGCCATCTTTTTCACATTATAAAATATGAGGATAACATAACATTGAGATTTGATCCAATCTCTATTCTCTTTTAACCCATGTCTATCTAAATGGTCGTAGGCCTGATCCAACACAATTACATATATAATTCGTAGTAGTATCTTTGTATTGTTTTGATCTCCTTCCATTCCCCTCACAAGAACTCAAGAAGGAACTAGCACTTTGACTTCTTGAGAAGAACAAGGAATCCACTTCTAACTCTAAATCCATTAAACATGCCTTTATATGGATAACAAGACACTAAAACATGTTGATTTGAATCAATTGAATAAATCCTACAGGGATCAATTGAATCAATTAAAACATTCCCTGTGCAAAACACCCTAGAATCAATTCAATCCCTTCAGAAACTTAATCCCATTTATGCCCACAAACATGGCCATTACCCCCACCCGAATGACAACATATAGACAGTTTGGTACTACGAATTTGCATACAAAACGTGTGATTTTAAACGAAAATATTTCAGCAACAAAGAAAGGTGTTATTCAATGATTCAATACAAAAGAAGCCAATAATGATTCATGTGTAAACTGCAGTGAGCTAAAAGACTCTAGAGCCAATTTAGATCTCATAAAACATCAGATTCCAGAAGCTTCCATTGGAGGTCAAGAGAGAGAGGACTAAAATTGAGTAATGACTATTTGATTAACTTCTGCACTAGAGTCACCATACGAAATAAGAATGGATTGTTCATCTAACATCTATCAAAAGCATCAGAAATATTAAATTGATAACTGAACTAAGATAATTAACAAAAAAAAAAAAAAAAGACAAACAAAAAACTTGGAAGCCACCACAATCAAACTACTTCTTGCGCTCATCTCTAGCCACAATCTTGAACTTTCCTGTTTGTTGTTGCTGCAAACAGAACAGAACACAATCAAACAATATATTAAGGGTTCGTTAGGGTTTACGATTTAAAATGTAATTTGAAAAATATAATTAAGCATTTGTAATGCTTGTTCTCATGAGCCAAAATCAAATAAAATTTGATACCTTTTCCCATAATTCTGTGTGGTTTTGCAGAAACCAGCAACAATAGCATCCTTCTTCCTCCCTTCTCTGTACTCGATACAAAGATCCTCCTTCAACTCAAGCAGAGAGACATGAAAAGCCAGAGGCACTTGGGCTCAGAGCACTCCACAGCGCACCCACTTTTACTCTTGCAAACGAGCACTTGTCTTCCCACCTCTTCTTTGGGACCTTCGAGCAATTGATCCCCTCCCGTCCTTCCACGTCCATGAAGAATACCTGTAACGCCCCGACTTTACTTAATGAAAGGTAAAAGTGAAAAATTTTTCAATTTTTACTAAGTACTACTATCTTTTCCTCAATATCATCAGATATTATAAATCTTACAGCGGAATAACTATTTTTTTATATATATAAAATCCTCATAGAACACACCAGAGCTGAGAACAAGTCTTATATATTAAACAGATCAGTATTGTACTTTACACAAAAATAAAACACACTCATCAAAAGTGGTATAGGCGGCACATAAGTAGATATACATCAAAAGTACCTAGAACATGTCTAACTATAGATATATTCCAAAACATAGACATCTTCATAAAATTCTATACCAAACTGAAGTACTAGAAAACTCTATCCGTAATATCCTAGATAGGCATATGGATCATCTTCACCTCTTCTGCACCTGCATCAATATCTATGTAAATGTGGTATAATCGTGGGGTTACCATATTTACATAGGCGGATTAATGAGTCAATGGTCTCAATAGGTATAAAAATTACTGACATTTGCAATAGGAGCCATCTTTTCAATAATATTTCTAACATGGTGATTATAATAACAATGAGAATTTATATCAGATAGGTATGGGTCGGCAGCCCAAAATTATTAAATGCTTAAGTTTTTTTTTTTTTTTTGACAAAACACTCCTTGGGTAAGTCGAATCCTACCATAAAATTCATCCGTCCAATTTTGCTAACTGCCGTTAGTGTGGGTCAAAACGCACCATTAAAATATTATTATTATTTTGTAATTTAATTTTAAAAACACACCTGGTTCGGTCTGGCATGGCCTATGGGGTGTTAAAGAAAAAGAAAAAACTATGACCAACGTGAAAGGATCTGGCCGGCTGTGTGTTGAGATAGAAAATAACAATCAAACCCAAGCTCACAAACAGAAGCTAATCTATTAATTCTCTAAGAGCTGCTGCCCTCTCACTTTTTTTTCTCTCTTGAAGCCATTGCGTTCAGGAAAACGTGGATGCAACTAGAAAATTCAATCAGTGACATGTCGTGGCTCCTCCAACTGTCCGCCTCTGCAGATGATCGTGATGAAGACGATGGGTATCTGGGTGTTCCTCCGATCGTAGCCAAAGAGCCACTTCTATGCCGCATATGGGAACAAATTGCGATTCTATGGCGGCCTTGTTGTAGGCCCTTGCTGCCAGCTCCACCGTCTCGAATGTTCCCAGCCACACCCTCGCCGCCCGCCTTGGGTCCCTTATCTCCGCTGCCCACTTCCCTCACAACCTCTGCCTCACTCCCCTGTGCTTCTTCTTCATCGTCGTTTTGCTCTTGTTCTTCTTCTTGTCGCTTTCTCTAATGTAGGGGATGTGATTGCACCCTGGACAGCCGTTGATCTGCATAATGGGCACGTGTTAGCATCCACTCTTGGTCCCGCTGGCTGTGGTTTAATGGAATGATACTGAGCTGGCATTCCGGGTGACGGGTGGTAGTATTTGAAGGTGAAAGTCCTGGGTCTAAGTTAGACCATCAGTGCCGCCGGTGATCACGTGCTTGACAGCTGACACCATGATGTAACTAATCAGGGTGTAGCCACCCCCCAATGGGGTGGTTCGCCAATTATATATATATATATATATATATATATATATTTTAAGAAGAAAATGGGTACTCTCTTTCACTCTGTTTTAGTTTCCTAAAACAGAGGAAAACCTCACATTGCTTTTATCTATATAGGCCACAATATAGATAAAAGCAAATGAGTGCAGATTTCCATTTTGGCATGCTATGACCTTTATATATTCTTTTCTTTCTTGTATGGACAGCCGAAAGAAGTCTAATGAGTGCAGATTCAGACAACTATTATTCCACTACTTTATAAGCATACACAACATGCTGTTGCATTTCACATGTTCTGTTTTCCTAGGATATTATTGGCATTCTTGTTTTCATTTCTGTAATTTGAACTAGAAAACCATAGGGTAAAGCAAGAAATGCCCAAGGAAAAGTAATCCCTACCGATTGTAAATTGTATTTGGACCTCTAATCAGTGACTGATCTGGCTCTGCTCCATAAATATTGAATACGTTTCTTCCTACAGATTAAACTTAACATCAGGGATCTTTTGTTACAATAAAATATAGTATAATGCTACTGTCTCATGTGTTGTTGTATGAATTTTTTTTTTTTGTGGCAATAAAGAATATTGTCCAGAGATGATGTGTTCTGTTCTGATGTTGGTTCTGTTGTTTTTGCTTCAGGGGCATTGCAGGCGGCTTGAAAGGCTTTTTATTTTTGGTAAGAATGGATAGGCTGAACTCAAAGCTATACTTGCAGAACTGTTACATAATGAAAGAGAATGAGAGGCTAAGGACGAAAGCGCAGCTTCTCAATCAGGAGAATTAAGTGCTGCTCTCTAAGCTCAAACAGAAGCTCTCTAAGGGAAACTTGAAAACCCATGCTCCAAACACATGTTAAAAAAAAAAAAATTCAGGGTGGTTGGCCTTTAGGCCATGGTGGATTGGCCACCCCCGCATCGCCGATCTGGGGGTGGCCAAGCTACCCCATGGCCTAAGGGGTGGCTAGCCACCCCTGTTATTTTCTATCTCAACACACAGCCGGCCAGATCCTTTCACGTTGGCCATGGTTTTTTTCTTTTTCTTTAACATGTGTGTTTTAAAAATTAAATTACAAAATAATAATATTTTAATGGGTCAAAACGGTGCGTTTTGACCCACACTAATGGCAGTTAGCAAAATTGGACGGATGGATTTTATGGTAGGATTCAACTTACCCAAGGAGTGTTTTGTCAAAAAAAAAAAAAAAAACTTAAGCATTTAATAATTTTGAGCTGCCGACCCATGCCCATCTGATATAAATTCCCTAATAACAACTACGCTAAGTTTTCCAAACATGACCATTTTTATATAATCCATAGCTGATAAAATAAGCATCATAGAGTTGTTTGTGATAAAATCCATTTATCTTTTCTGAACTACTTTATATTTATACATATATGCATTTTACTTGTATCTCATAAAATGAATATGCATATAAATACAAAGAAGTAAAACAAATAAATCATAAATCACATTATTCAATGTATGCAATGCAATCTCTAGCCTCTCCGGCTTTCTAAAGGACTTGAACCTTTCGTTTACGGCTATCATGAGACACATTTGGCTCCTCTTCGGCTTTCTAAAGGACTTGAACCTTTCGTTTACGATTTTCATGAGACACTTTTGGCTACTCGGTTAGTACCAAGCTTCTTATTTTAACCTGTAAGGCTCCTTCGGCTTACATCGTTAATATAAAAACACCTCCACATTTTACATTCAACTTTAAGAAGACAAAATGTTTTTTATTTAACCTGAGAGGCTCATTCGGCTCCCACCGTTGACATAGGAAAACCTTCTTGCTTTATATTTAATTAATCTCTTATACTCAATGTTCAACAGTATGCAATAACATGTCTCTTAAAATCATTCTTTTGTTCTCATAATCACCACATTTCATTTTGCAACTCATAAAAATAATTGGAAGCATTAAATCATGTATTATTCATAAAATATTCAGCTCATATAATAATCACATTTCAAAAGCTTTATAAAATAGTATCAATCTCAATAAGCAGTTGTACTCACTAAAATAATACCATGCTCAGTAAGTAATTATACTTACTTGTCACCGTAGACCGTTATGTTGGATTCCCTTTCTAATCCTTGATTCTAAATTCATGCATTTTGTGCTCACATATACATATTAGTCTAAAATTATAATTAAAAGGCTAAAATAACGACCTCTTAATTTCTCCCTTATCCAAAATTGGGTAGCATAACAACATCTATCTAAAATATTATAATGTCACTTAGGCATCATAACGACTATGTAGCGTTACCACATTTTTATATGGGCATTACTACGGCATTAATATAATATTTATATAAAATGTCTAACATTACTTAGGCATTACAACGGTGCTATTGTAGGATACCTAATAAAACTTAGGTAACACAACGACGTATTTGTAATATTTAAAAGGATGATGAATATAATATCCGTCCCGAAATATTCAATTACACTTTCCCGAGCAATTTAGGCATTATAACGACATAATTTAAATTCTAATAAAATTGAAATAATTTAAATTATAATAACTAGAATTAACATAAACAAAGGATAAAAAAATTATACCTAAAACTCCCACTTGAAATAGCTCTAAAGCTTATTACTAATATATATACTTATATTTCTCACTTTTTCTCTTTTTCTTTCTTCTCTTCTTTTTTCTTTTCAAATTGTGCGCGAGAGGGAGAGAGGGAGAGATGCTTGTGATTTTGAAAACAAGGCAACCGGTCCTATTTACAGGAGAAAACTAGGGACCTTGATGGACTTTGTGTGAAAGTAAGCGGTGAAAAGTGAGCGCGCATGCTTTCTTTCTTTTTCCCTTTTTTTTTTTTTTTTCATTATGGGCACCGAACTGCAGTCCAATAGAAGTACTGCAATTGTTTCTTTCTTTTTTAATAGGTGTGAGGAACCTTTTTTTTTTTTTTTTTTTTTAGATGAATAAGATATATTATAAGCAAACAAAACCAAACTACAAATTGTCATCATTACAAGCCTTTCCACAAAGGCCAGAGAAACCTCACAGAGGCCTACTCAGCAACCAAAACAAAGAAAACAACATTTTTACAAATTGCACTCATTCACCTCAATCACAGTACATCATCTGCATTCCTTCTTCCTTCTCTGTTCTGAAACTTGTACTCTACATCATAGACCATAACAGCTCACCAGCAGCTGAAATAGGCCACAATCCAATCATACCAGCATAACAACTTACAGAAATCATTCTGTACTCCTTAAACCAGAAGAGGAAAGCAAACAACACAGCAAAAAACCTACTACCAGCATTAAACAAGCATCTCATTAGGCAGATTCCATAATGAACTCAAGAAAATATTTTCTCTCGTTCTAGGGAATTTTCCTTTTCCAGCCAATCTAGTACGAACTTCCCAAATGACTTTTTTCAAAATTTGCTCTTCAGTATTTGGAGAACCAGCATGTCTAATCTCATTCCTGGTTTGCCAAAGGTTATAAACAACAGCCCCAAGAACCAGACGACAAAGAAAAACATGAAGAGATTTCCTTCCCCAACTTTTACATCCAAGCTGCAAAATATCATTCCAAATAATAGGAGGCTGCTCAATTCTGCACTTGAGCATGCAGAATTTCCAAATTCTGGAGCTGAAACTGCACTCAAAGAAAAGATGATCACGGGTCTCCATATAGCCATGACAGAAACTGCACTGCACCTCACCCTTATAGCCCATTTTGATCAACCTGTCCCCTGTAAGAAGCCTATCTTTCATAGCAAGCCACATAATAAAAGCATGTTTAGGAACAGCGAAGGGAAACCAAACCATTTTCCACCAAATAGCTTCATCTCTCTTTTCTCTAAGTACCTCCCAAGTTTCAGAGCTGACATAGGAACCCCTTTTAGAGGCAGTCCATATTGGTTTATCACAAGTTCCCAATTTAACTTCAGGGAGTCTAGTTTGTATCCCAACCATATCATCTGATCTAGCTGGTCCCCAATGCCATTCCCCATTGCATATGACAGTGGAAAGTTTTGCTTCAATATGACTATGAGCATCATAAGCGGTTTAAAACCATACTGCTCAATCAAGATCCTGCAGGTGCCACCAATCCAACCACAAATGGATATTATCTCCATTCCCAACTTCAAACCTCAAGCGTTTAGCAACATCCCTCGCTTTAGAATTTTCTCCAACTCCAAGAACAATTCTGTGGAATACCTACACTCCAAAAACTCTTTGAGAATACTTAGAAGAGACTAGGCGTGAGACTACACTCAAACCAACACAATCACTCACCTACCTCCCTTTTGTCTTTTAATAAAATAATAATCTAATGTAAAAAGCCCTCCATATTAAAGGAACATTTACCTGGACGTTCTACACCCCACATCCATGAATATATATATATATATATATATATATATATATATTTATCTTAATATATTAAACCAACCCAACTAATTATAATATTTTTCACACAACCACTACTTCTAACTCTTTAGCATCTAACTTGGTAAATCTTAAATACGAAATAATTCATAATGAAAATTAGAGCTAGTTCTAACTATCTATTTCTCAATTCAGACTGAGTATTAAACTAGATATCAAATATATTTTTCTAACATATTTGATTTAACTTAAGAGCACAATTTAGACTAAAGCATTTTAAGTCATCCTAATAAATTTCTCTGGTGTTACAATACCTCCGGCACCAGCAAAGCGCTACGATATGTGCCCACCTCCCTTCTATTGTAGGCTTCAATGCGCCTCCCTTGATTGGACACAGAAAGAAGCAAGAAGAGGATTTTCTATCTTTCTTAGCTTTTGAAGAAGAAACTATGCATTGGGCACAGAACCAATCATCGTCTGGAATAGCCTTCACAAGGGATTGCCATAGCAGGTGGCGTGCACCATCAGATCACAACCATCACAGAACACAATAGGATCTGAAGGGTCCCCATCTGTGCTCGCAACAGCACATACAATCCCATCATCATCATCATCATCACCACCACCATCATCCTCAGCAACATCATCACCATCATTATCTTCTTTTACAGCCTCTGTTTCTCCCTCAAAAGCCGGAGACGGCTTGTACTCGACATTGAGGTCTAAAGGCGGCGAGAGGCTGGATGGGCAAAGAAATCTGGCTGAAGCGCCCATACCCTTTTCTTGGCGAGGCAAGCAATATGCAGTTACGGTTGCGGTGGTAGCGACAGCGAGATGCGGATCCGGATTCTTTCGCTTCTTGGTAGGAAGGCTTGAGGAAACTGCCGCACAGCCTCTGCATTGTAGTTCTTCTTCTTCTTCCTCTTGCTGTAGTTGCATGAGTCTGATTCTTTTGAAAGGAGGCAGACCATGGAATTTGGAATCCATGTGGTTTTCGGGTTTCGTTTGGTGTCTTTTGATTTGGTTGAGTTGGAGTCGAGTCGGAGATATGGGAATTGGAAAAAGTTTGGTGGGAAATCAGAAATCAGGATTTTGATTTCTCAAGGTTTTGGGATTTGAAATGAAACGAAGAGCAAGCGGTCAGTTTATTTTGGAGTGGTGGAGGAATTGGGAAATTTTTCAATTCCGCATAAACCTGCGCACGATTCTGTTTTGATTTTGGATATTTTGGGGTGTGTTTGGGAATGGATTGAACTAGAGGAAGTGGACTGGTACTGTAACAGATTTGATTGATGTGAGGAAAAAAGTAAGAATGTTTGGTATAGAAAAGTGGAATTTTTTGTTTTATAGTAATTTTTTTTTATTTGAAAAGTTACAAAAAGTGATTGATGTGATATAAAAAAGTAAGAATATTGAGGTTAATTTTGAGAAAAAAATTTTGAGACTTTACAAAGTCCAGTCCAGTCTCTTGGCAAACAAGGCCTTGGTGATTCGATCAAGTCCGGTCTATTATTCACCATGTGCCGCATCAAACGGGTCGCATTGCGTCTGCTGATGTGGCATGATGGTAGCTTTTGGATCTTGTGATGTTTTGTTAGTTGCCTATCCTTCGAGGGCTGAAAACTGCTAAAGGAGTAAAGATTCGAGACAAGGAATTTTTTTTTTACAAGATTTAATCTAAGAATTGGTTGGGAATGACACTTAAGCCTTATAAGATAATTATGAAATAAAATTGTAGTATCATTAATTATACAAAACGTTGAGTAGAACTCACTTTTAAAAATCGTAATATACCACCATGTTTCATAGGCGATGTCATCAGTGACTCACTCAATCGATATTGACCCGATGGTAGCTTTTTTCTCTTTTAGCAAATCCATTTATCTATCGGTTTTTAATGACTTAATATTATGCTCATATATAATACTAAGACATTTTAATACAGCCTATAGGTTGTCCCCTCTGTCACTCAACCACAAAAGACATAATCTATTTGATCTCATATTCAACAAATTGCATTTGATCACGTACTTGCTGTGGTGGTTGGCTCTAGTACCAAATGATTAAAACCTTTAATAAAACTCATCATTAAAAAATGACTTTAAGGAAAAAAAATGTTCAAAAACTTATATACACATAGTGATCAAATACAAACACGACATTTGAGTGACAACTAAGATTTTTGTTATGTTTTGTTTCGTTTTAAGGGTTGATTAATATTTTTTTTATAATTTTTGTCTAACTGTGATTTTGAATTGTAACCTTTATAAATGCATTATTAACCATTTTCAGTAAAACTGAATTTTTTTTTTCTTTAATTATCACTATTTTTCTTGCAGATCAAGGTTTCCAAGGAAGAAGACGTGCTATTCTTTTCTAAGACCTTCCATTGTTCCAACAATTCTTTTTCTTTTTCTTTTCTTTTTTACCTGAGATGACACATCACTGCCTACTTGTATGATAGGTTACCTCTTTTTTTCTTTTTTCTTTTTTTCTTTTTTGCATGTGGTTCTGAAAATCTCAACCAAAGAAGAGTGCACTTGTTGAGCAACTCGTTTTGTTTGTTTTGTTCAAGTAATATGTTTCATACTTTAATTAAAAATCAAGAACAAATATGTTGTACTGCAAGTATAATGACTAAACACTCCATACAAACTTGCTCCAAAGATTGGTGAAGAGTTGTTTTCGCTAAAGAATGTGATGTCTCATTGGCTTCCCTATTAATTTGCCCTACAAACCATGCCAGAAAACAATTCAACGTAACTTTTATGTCATCAACTAGTTGGCCATACTGACTCCAACAACAACCATCGTGTCCCAACGCATGCACAATTTCCAATGTATCACCTTCTACGATGACACATTGAGCACTTGAAAGCAATTCTTAACATAAAATGATATTAAAATCGTAGTTATAGAAGAAATATTCAGTTTGGTGAACATCGTTCTTGCACATATAAACATAAGGTATCTTGGCTTTTAAAAAAGTATGCTGTGAGAAAATAAATAAGTAAATGGAACAGGGACAAAAAAAATTGAAGTAGTTAAAATCCCTAGAATATGCATAATTAGAACAGGCTGATCAGCCTATATGATTCCAGGACATATTGGCATAATAAAATGTGGACACCTGCAAAATTCTGGTGCTTATTGACTGCTTTTAAGTATTCGCAATATGTTTTGGGACAAGAAAAGGAGAATTCCAAATTTTATCCAAAGCCTATAGTACAATACTATTCATGAAAACTTAATCCTGAATAATAAAACTACAACTGCCATCAGTAAAAATCAATCATTGGGTCAGAACCTGTAAAAAAAAGAAAAATTAATAATCAGAGGTTGATTTTCAGTTGAATGACAGTCGAAAGTCTACTAAATAAATTACTCTCTAATCCGGCTTCTGGGTGGGCATGCGTCGCCAAATTCCTGCCAAGACACTACCAAATATTGAGTGACAGACACTGGAGACTGCACATGGTACTGCTGTCAATGGATTTCCAAAATGCTGACTAGCAAGAACTACTCCAAGCACCGAGTTCTGAAACACAAACAGACAGAAAAGAGACGCTAAACTTTGTGAAGACAAAATAGTAAAATTAGTGCTCACCCAGTTCACTCGAAATTTTTTAACATTGGCCATCAAACCATTCTAAAATATGATTATATCCTTATTCATTCAGAATGAATCGAATAGTTGACTAAAAATCTTCACTTGAATGATAGGAGACTCTTATTGCTCAAGAGTATCGAACCTCCAAATATGCTCAATACCAAATTTCATTCTTCTTCGATAGTTTTTTTTTGTAAGTATTCTTCTTCGATAGTTTGGCCATACAGAATCTACAATCTTTCTTTTTTTTGGTAAGAGCATTGCATTAAGAAAGCTGGAAAAACAGCAGCAAACAGATTACAAGCCAGCACTGGCCAAAGAAACAAAAGGTGGATCTTTACCACTATAAATTGGGACAGAAGGAGGAGGGGGAAAGTAGGTAAGAATGCAGCCCGAAAAGACTCTTGCCATGGCCCAATATGCCACGTGGTGGGTGCAGAAGTTAACACTTCTGTTAATTTTCTGGCCTCCCAATTTAGAGAAGCTGGGAGGATAGAGATGGAGTCGAGATAATTTTCTCAATGGACCAATTTTGAGAGATGGATGGGTGTTGTAGAGCTGTGATGACAGTGAGAGAGAGTCTCCTTCTATGGTGAAGTTCTTGAGCTGCAGGGAGACTGCTAAAGTGGCTGCCAAAAGAGCAGCAAGTGCTTCTCCAAAATTTGGATCACAGGGGGGGGGCTAATTTGAGAGATGGCCTTGATGATAGTCCCTTTGGAATCTCTGCAGACAGCAACTTGGGCTGAGAAGGAGTCACGGATTGCTGTATCAAAATTGATCTTGAAAGAACCCTTAACTAGAGGAGTCCAGACTTCAACTTGCTTACTGGTTTTGGAGGACCAAGCAGCATGATGAGCAATGGTTGTCTTCTTGATAGAAGTTACCAGGGTTATGATATCAGGAATAATGCCTTCATGAAGGGCTTTGTTCCTGCTAAACCAAAGAAGGTCACATAGAACAGTAGCATAAATTTGGAGATGAGATTCCTGTTTTGGGATGCCTAGAGAGGAGTGCGGATTGATTATGCCCTTAATCCATTCGGTGATACCTAAAGAGGACTAAACTGTGGAGTCAAGAGGCCAGAAAGAGGACCTCCAAGCAATTCTCGCAAAGCAGCAACTAAAGAAGAGATGAGAAAGAGAATCTGTTGCAGATTTGCAGAGGGGGCATAGAATATCTGAGTCTGAGATAGGAAGGATTTGGTTTAGTCTTTCTTTGGTGGGGAGGATGTTCCAAACTATTTTCCACAGAAGCAACTTAAGCCTAGCATTCAGATTTAACTTCCACAACAATTTCCAAGCATTAGATTCAAGATGGGGGGAGGAGGAGAGGGCCTATGAGAGCTGATGAGCTTAAAGGCTGATTTGGTGGAGAAGTTACCATTAGGAGAAGGTGTCCAGAGGTCAACACTCGGGTTAGGATGGATTTTAATTTTTTGAATCTCTCTAACACTTGAGGGGTCAAACAGAGAGGTGATCAAGGGAAGATTCCAAGCAGCATTTGGGGTTATAAGATCAAATATGATCAGGTTTGGGGGAATGAGAGAGTTCTGGGCTGGAGAGGGTATGAACAGCTTTAGAGTTGGAATCCAAGAGGAGTTCCAAACTGATGAAGAAGAGAGAGGGTGAATTCTATGACAGGCTCCAAGTCTGATGATTTCTCTGGAAAGAAGTATGCCCTTCCAAAGCCAAGAAGAAGAATGGGGAGGGGGGGAGAGAGAAAAGAGCCATAAAGGAAATCGAGCCAGAGGTCAGTACGAGGAGTGTGAGGACCTGAAAAAGTCCCTACTTTCAATTTCATTCCATTTCGTCAGGTGCTTTATCCCGGGCTCTCTCCCTTTTTGGGACTATTTGCTTGGTTTGCCGTGAACCACGTGTATGATGTTGGCTCATTTTGTTGCTGTCCTCCCCAAGGAGTGTTCTTGGCTGGCTGGGTTTGATTCCCTTGCTGAGGTGGGGGTTGGTTTTGCTGATTGGCTTGGCTTACGTAATCTTGTAGGTAGCCACGCTCAATCAGGTCTTGAATCTGATGCCTCATTTCGTCTAGCAAGACCAATAGACACACAGACGTACTCTCTATCCAGCTATCCAGGAAAAGATGATAGAAGGGCCAAGTCCCCCTATTACAGCTTTCAAAGGATGATTTTGAGATCATCGTACAACAGCCAAAATTTCCACTCTTAGGACTCCGACAAGGCTTACAGCCGAAGCATCACACGATGCATTGCCACTCTCGTCCCATCTCATTAGCACAACCTCTTCTTCTATTGAATCTCGATCACACCTCATCTTCTAACGAATCTCTAGGAACTGGGGCACTCTATCATAAGTAATAATGGTTGTGTTTTTCTTCGTTAAAGCCAGTTGGTTGCTGCCCGACCCCTTTTGTCACATCATCAGTTGAATGCTCTTTCTCAGCTGAGGTCTTCGATCCTCCATTTCGTTACTTTTAGAGTTTTGTTAGAAAGCAAAGATGGCTCTTCTTCCTAGCGAACTTCACCAATTCATATTTGAGCTTCAGCTCGGCTAGCTGATATTCCCCTAAACCCCCCCCCCCCCGGTAGCTATACCTATTAAGATAAAGTTACAACTACACTTCCGCTAACTCAAGAGGGCAGATTTCCCATTTATTCTATTGGTGATCTTAGCGGTGCAGAAAGCTTGCATGATCTTTTGTGATAGAAAACACAATGCGGAAATATAAATGCGGAAATATAAAAGAGCAAGAGAGAAATAAATAAGATACACAAGATTTAAGGTGGTTGGTTTAAGATACATTCACACTAAAAAGCCCTATAGGCTACATCTTGTTTTATTGAGTAAATATAATTGTACATAAGAAACCTCTTTATATAGGAGCCAAAGGAGAGAGGACTTCATGTTTTTCCAATGTGGGACAAGCTTAGATAAGGCTTATTTATGTGGCTTTCTCAACACTTGAACAATGTGATGACAAGCCCACATAGCTATTATCTAACATTTCCTCAAACTCAAGGTGGAAACTTGTGAAATCTTGAGTTTGCTTCTTGATCTCATTTGAAGGAGGTGATTGATGGCACCGGAATTGGAAGCATCGGCAACTCTTGAACATCAACTTTGATCTGAACGTCAACTATGGGTTTTACATGAAAGCCAATTATAGGCTAAAATTGGCATAGGTAATATCACAAATGCCAAATTATAAACAATACCACAAAGTGCCGTTTTAAACAATACCACAAAAGCCAAATTATGTGGGGCCAACTATGAGCCAACAAGCCAACTATGGGCTAAGAAAATAAAATGGGCAACTTCGGCCTCTTTTTGGTAGCAACTTTAGCCTCTTTTGTGGGCATCTTTTTCTTTCTTCTTCTTCTTCTTCTTCTTTTTTTTTTTTTTTTTTTTTTTTTTTGGTGTAAAAACCAAATACAGGAGTCATAATGCATAAAAATGAAAAATTGTCAAAAACTAGAAAATGAGAGAAAACTTCTGCAAACTGCAAGTAAGGCAATGGCGGCGAACTGTCGCTGACGATGTCCAGGCGGTGGCGGTGTGGCAGTGGCGGAGTGGCAGAGGCTGTGAGAGACTGGGCTAATTCGGAGAGATGGTAACCGCTGAGTTGAGGTCTGGAGGTGACAGAGATTGGCGCTGATGGATATGGGGCGAACAACAGAGACTTCGTGGTGGCTTTGTGTTCGTTGGCTGAACAGTGCCGATTGGAGGCGAAATCTGCAGAAGCCCTTACTGAGTTGTGAATACTGGAGGGAAAATGTGAAGATAGCTACGAATGTAGCTATCATGGTCCCGTCACTGCAAGAGCAAGTCATGCTCTGTTGCTCCTACATTGAAATTCTTTCCAAAGAGCAACAAGGCCGGTGACTAATATGAGGGTGGCAGAGATTTAGATGGCTTTGTGTGAAACGAAAAAGATTGAGCAAAAAGTGTTTGCAGAAATGCCCCAAAGAATAAGTGGGCAGAAAGCAGAATAGTGCCGAAGATTGGCCGACCAACGAAAAAACACGAAAGAATTGACTGCAATTTTTTTTTTTTTTGGATAAAATGGGCATGTGCAACAAATGGCCCATGTGCAAAACGCATACACGTGCTGTTGAGGAAAGACACTAGATGAAATTTGAAGAAAAGAAGACAAATGAGCATGGAAGACAAGGGGATAAGTGGTTCCCTAGGTGTGCTGGTTTTGTCCAGCAAGGGCAAGCGGACA